>JAGDYQ010000053.1:4657358-4737498 GCA_021962125.1 Bulinus truncatus | reverse complement strand
TGTATGTATGTGTGTATGTATGTATGTAGGTATGTATGTATGTATGTATGTATGTATGCATGTATGTATGTATGTATGTATGTATGTATGCATGTATGTATGTATGTATGTATGCATGTATGTATGTATGTGTGTATTTATGAAGAAATATAGTCCAACATTATAAGTTGATGATGACATTAATGATGATGACATTAATGATGATGATGACATTAATGATGATGACATTAATGAGGATAACATTAATAAGGATGACATTAATGATAATGACATTAATGATGTTGACATTAATGATGATGACATTGATGATGATGATGTTAATGATGATGCCATTAATGAGGATGACATTAATGAGGATGACATTAATGAGAATGACATTAATGCTGATGACATTAATGAGGATAACATTAATAAGGATGACATTAATGATGATGACATTAATGATGTTGACATTAATGATGATGACGTTAATGACGATGACATTAATGACGATGACATTAATGATAATGACATTAATGATGATGACATTAATGATGATGATATTAATGAATCACACACACACACAGACTCTAGTATAATACAATCAATCGACAATCAATCGACGCACAATTATTGCACTCGATTTTTCTCGTTTACTCATTTGTCCTTTTTATTTTAAAATATTTTGTTTAGCTCCTTTGTCTCTTGTGTTTAGAATGTCATTCAGTTTTTTACAGGTTGCCACAGTCTATGTCCAAATGTAAATAATAATGTACCGATGTAGACTGATATGTGTTGTTGTATTATTTGTATAAAGAAACTAATGACTGAACATTGATTCACATAGTCAGGGCACCAAACAGAAAGTTTACGGGGCCTCTAACAGGACCCTGATAATCTACGATAAGCCGAAGCCCCCTACTTTCAGTTTACAAGCCTCTGATAATAGGGCCCCTGACAGTCAGGGATAATCTGAGCCCCCCCCCATCATCAACTGCCAGGTCATTCTATGGGAGACTTGGGATCATAACAGGACTTTGGGCAACTGTTCAAGTTGCATCTTTCCGCGTTGGCCCTAATATGATTTTTAAAATGCATACCAACTGGATGCCTTAAAACAAACGGACACATACAAACAAACAACAAACAAACAATGGAATCGTTACTATAAATAGTTTTTATTTCCTCCCCGTAGCTCATTGTTTCTTTTTCCACTTTGAACCCACCCGTCCCCTTACCCTCGGGCCCATCACCCCGCCCTCCCACCACACGCAGCATCAAATAACCTCCTGGCCATCATTCATGCTTCCATTGTCTTAACCCTCACCAGTCCATCCATCTCTCTATCTCTTTTACCTCTCGTCCTCCCTCCTCTCCCCCCCCCCCCCACCACCTAACACATCTTCTCTCAAACTCTTCGATTCGATACCCCTAATGTTTATTTCATTGTTACCATCTGCGCCCCATCTCGTCACCCCCGCCCCCCCCCCAATTCCCCTCATGCCTGCAACCAATAACGGGCGCCTCCAGCCACAAGTCGCCCAATATGTTGTGATGAATGGCGAGAACGAGGCTAGCATCTTGTGCTCCCATTGTACCAGCAGACGGCGAGACAGTTCATTAGCTCCATCCCATGTTCCTCAGCTCCAATCATCCGTAGCTCTCTCATCGGCCAAGCGGTAAGATGGGGACGTGTAAAAAAAAAAAAAAAATTGGCGCAATTCGCATGGGAGGAAGAGGGTACAAAAGGTCAGTGACAATAATTGTCCGTTTTACGTCAACATGTCCGTCAAATTGTCCGTCAAATTGTCCGAGATTGACACAAACGAGCAGTAGGGGGAATCTTTCAATGAAATTTTAAAAAAATAGAGGTGGGGGAAAAAAGTGAAAGGAATACCGCGTAATAATGAAATGGAGCAGACGCCATTCAAAGTTTATGAATAGAAATGATGACGTGGACTTTGATCATGTGACCATGATGCGCAGACGGTGTCATGTTGGGCTTGACAACAGACAGATGAACATTTGCATATCCCCCCCTTCTTCCTCCCCTCACAATATCTGCATCGCAAAGTCTGAGCCACAGCAAAAGTGTCCATATTCGCCAGTTAACCAATGGGATTACATGCACCAACATTCTGTACAATCCTCTCTCCCACCTTAACGACACCTTTCATTGGAGTCTAGAAACTTTGCCGTAATCTGACAATGAACAAAAAAACGAGCATTAGTCTGGTTTAATTTTTGTTCATATACAAAGTGTTATTTACATCTTTTTGTTCATATACAAAGTGTTATTTACATCTTTTTGTTCATATACAAAGTGTTATTTACATCTAGCCATCTCGATTCCTTTTAGTATTTTATCAGTTTTTGGTGGCGATATAATGATACTGTGCTGTGGATGGAATAAAATTAATGTGATTGATCCGTGGGGTTAAAGCGTGTAATGGTTTTTATATTTTTATTTTACCTAGAACGTACTGGTCTATAATCTTGGTAGTTAGAAAGGTGGAATAGGTTGCTGACAATGAAATAATCACCAAACAACGACAGTTTCTCTGTCTTGTAATCGTATAAATGTATGTAATATTTTGTATAGATGAATGCATGTATATATATATATAAAACCCTTTCATGAACTGTATTAGATCACTTTATGGTTCATCTGGCATAACTTTCATTAATTCATGTCACATCCCTTTCATTAGTTTCAATCTGGCATCACCACTCTCCCACACCTTTTCTCCTCCCACAGACCACCACTACATCTTCCATTATCAAATTCTCGACCTCTCTAACCGCTCCAAGCCTTTTTTCTTACATCACAAAAGGAAACCGCCCCTTCCCCCCGCCCCCCCCCCAACCCTTTCCACGATACCAAGAGATCGATGCCTTTTCTATTATCTTCCAGTGGGTAAAAGAATCGACACCATCTGTGCCCTACCTGCGCCAGGTCTCCCCGTCCGATTTCTGAGACCGTCATTGAGCAACAGTATGTGTTATTTTACTGAGTAGTACATTAGCAAGTGTTGTATTCTGTATTCTATGTTGTGTATCGCGCATTGTGAACACCTGATTTAAGTACACGATTAAGACCCTTGCGTGTGTAGGCGAACATGTTAATAGATAGAAATGCAATATATTGCATAAAACATGGTTCTTATATATGAAAACATTTGCAACTAAATAAAAATTGTTCAGGTAAACACTGAAATATTTGCAGGTCACAAAGTAAACATGACAAAAAAAAATTAAAAAAAAATGAATGATTTTATACGAATAAAAATATTAATATATAAATTGACTTTTTTTCTTAATCTCTATATGTAATTATTTCAAAAAACAGGATTTGTGTGAATTTTAATTTTGTAAAAATACACGTATGTTTCACAAGCTTTATAATTTATATATATATATATTTTAAAGTAATAGACAGGCTTGTAGCATGAAGTAATAAAATTGTGTGTAGCATTAAGTAAAAGTCAAGTTTGAGGAATTAAGTAATGATCAAGTTTGAGGCATTTAGTAAACATCAAGTTTGAAGCATTAAGTAAACATCAAGTTTGGGGCATTAAGTAAAGATCAAGTTTGAGGCATTAAATAATAATCTTGTTTCCATCCTTTATTTTCTCCCTTTAGTCGTGTCGAAGTACATCCCTGGTTGATTCAGACACTCGCCCGTATCTCCGGATCGAAGCGGAATCCATCCCGGCAAGTAATCGAAAATGTAGCAGACGCGAATGACAACGTTCTTTGATTTCCAGACGCCAGAAGTGCCGTGCCAGTCGAGGCCATTGTCTCTGCTCGAACCGTCCTATATAGCGGGGGGCTCTGAGATCTCCGCTGCTTTGATTTCAGTGGCCCAGGAAATAAAAACGGTTGTTCGTTCTTCTGGCCAAATGAAAGGTGGTTCCATTTTTTGTTTCTCTTCTCGGCTTTTGTTTTAAGGTAGCGTCCCATTGTGGCGTCTGTTTCTTGTAGTCTTGGCGCCACGCCACATGGTGTTGAAGTGTGTATGTGTGGGGGGGGGGAGGGAGGTAGGGTGTGTGTGTGCAGTGAATGTCACAAATGGTGACCCCGTTGTGACACAATCGGCATCACATGAAGCTTGGATTGACGGCACATGGTGCTCTGCTATTGTGGAGAGGCGAACGTAACAAGGTAGGTTTTTTGTTTGGCTGCGGAGGTGTCGTAAGTGACAGCGGGGAAAAGTCACAGTTGTCAACGCATTTCGATGTCACACCTGACAGAACATGTTTACTAGAGCCAGAGAGAGAGAGAGAGAGAGAGAGAGAGAGAGAGAGAGAGAGAGAGAGAGAGAGAGAAAGAGAAAGAGAGAAGTAACAAATTATATATGAAGAAACCTAGCACCCGACGGGCTCTTGTGATTAGGTTTCCCTCTCCCTCAAAATCTCGGCAATGTTTCCCTCTAAGGTCCACAAAAAATAAACACAATAACGGTTTCTGGTGGGGGGGGGGTCGGCTTACACGGTAGTGTAAGTGGGGTGCTGAAGGTGGTGCGGCCGCAAAGGGCGCCGAACTATGAGGTGGCGCCGAAAGAGCGCCTGTCAGTGTATGGATGCGGTGGTCTCTTTTATATATTTATTTTTTAATTACTTTCTTTAATTGCACAACTTATACAAGTTCATAACACCTCCAGTTATTAACTAAAATCACTTTATTGAATAATCGTAAGAACTAGTTATTCAATAATGAACATTAACCATTAAATCGTGTCTCTACGATAAATACCAGTTGTCCGTTCTTTTAATACAATAAATACTTCTTCCTAGCTCCTCCGTTCCTTCCTAATTCCCCTACCTTCTTCAAACTTAAAACAAAACAAAAATAACCAAAACAATGTTCTATCTCTTTCCTCGTCAACCGTCTGTGTGTCTCGTTCCTTTTTTACTCCCGTTCAATAACCCGTTCATTAGGTGCGTCACCGTACTACAGGGAATTCCCTCTAACATCTACATTAATACAATAATTAATTGTCTATCTATATAACTCTCTAGCAATGTGTCTGTCTATTTATCTATGTCTGTCTATGTCCATACAGCGCCACTAAATGTTTTTTGCATTTTTCAGATCGGGAGGTAGGCGCCAAGAAATATCAGGGCGCCACAAATCGCACAGGGCGCCACAAATCGCACAGGGCGCACAAATCGCACATATTAGCTACCCACGGTTCTGAGCTTCCATATTCTGGGGGTTGGGGGGGGGGATTAAAAATAAAAGGAACAAGATAAATTGTACTCAATTTTTTTAAAAAAGGTACATTTTTAAATTTCAATTTCAGTTTTGCATTAAAGTTAGAAACTTTACTTTAAGTTATCTTTGGAAGAAATATAAATTCTCATATTAAATAATAATTTAAGTTTAACATATATTAATAGAATTATTAATCTAACTATTGACATTCTAGTACCAAGAATCAATGCATTCAATTCACACACACACACACACATACACACACACAAAACACACACACACACACAAAAACACACACACACACAAAACACACACACACACACACACACACACACACAAACACACACACACACACACAATAATAATATTGATTAATAAAAAATAAAAGAAAATATTATTTGGATCTTACCGCATTCTATAAATAGACGCGAATGACGTCAATCATGGAGACAAAATACAAAAAAAAATCGTTTCCCTGAATAATTTCAAGAGAAGGTTGTATGTAAAGAGTTCTTGGAGACAACAAGGGACGACAACCAATTCACTTGCACGTACGTAACTGAGTTATCGATCGTGTTTTTCAGCCCGGGTAAGAACATGTTTAATTAGAAGTTACTATATTGAAGTTTATTCTAGACACTGAGACAAATACAGTGAGGCAAACAACAGACTTGATAAATTTAAACAAGAAATAGAATTGAGACAGAGTTGTCGGAATGATTGGCAACATGTGTTTTTTTAATTTCCCTTTTAGCTATTCCCTTGGCATTTAGTCAATAAAATCAAAGTTTTTAATTAGATGCAAATATTTTTTTTTAAAAGTGATCTGTTATTTTGTTATATGTCTTTTATTTATTTTTCAAGTATATTAGTTCTCACATAAAACAGTGATTCTAAAACTATTCTTGTGACAGGGGTTCAAATGAAACCAAAAAAAAAAAAAAATGAAAAAAAAAATGCATTATCTTAATCGACACGTAAATACAAATATATCATTTTAATTTGATTCAGTCACCTTTATTTCATTTACATCACTTGTGTGACGGATTGACAGCAGCCCCTTAGCGTGAAATTTCTACATCAGGGGCCAGGCCAATAGTGGGGTGGGGGGGGCAGGAAATAAATGTCACTAAGTAGAGCAAACAAGCAGAGGGAGGGGGTCAGACAAAACGCAAGGGGGGGGGGCGCCCGCCTGATTGACAGTTATGTCACAATAAGATAGTATTTCACAGAAGTGGAGGAATGTTTACTGCACACCACACGTGCATTTCTATTTTCTATTTTTTTTTATTTTAGATTAAATGGCTCGTTTTACCCAGAAATAACTCTAAAAATGACATTCTATACTTTTTCTATAATTGGCGGGGGGGGGGGAGTCAAGCTTTTTTAGAGAGTTGAAAATGAGGGCAAAATCCTTATTTCTCTCTCAGGTGGCGGCATCGGTTGAGTTGAATGAGATAGATTATATTTTTTTTATTATCTTATAATACATGCTCTTCACCCGAAACTTAACCTATGATCTTTCAGTGATCATTAAGTGATCTTTAGTTTCCTCTTGTATTGCTATGATCCTTTTGACATTTACCACGAGTGGGGGAAAAGTAAAAACAAAAAAATACAAAAAAAAATTGTTCTTACAATTGATCGAGACATGTTCTGAAGGGTTGTTTGATTGTTTGTTTGTTTTAATGGTAGTAGTAGTCTACTTCACACACTTGTGTCACTCTGTGAGGTAGACAGATTTAGCAGTGTATCAAAAACTTGTAGCATGACGATCATGGCAAGAGTAGTTCATCAATAGGTATAAAGTTCATGCGTAGCCAGCCATCGATACAACAACAGTATTTGTGTTAGCTAAGCACTAAACCGAATCTAAATAAAATTTTCACTTAATGTGTCCAGCAAAGAACCAGCTGGCCTCATTAAACGATGTATGGGTCAAGGTGAACTTCTTGGGAATCTCAGGCTAGAAGAATTTTCTTGCCACCATGACTAGGGACACTACAAGCAGAGTCATTCTGGAAATTGTTTTTTTTTTTAAAGGGGGGGGGGCAGGTAAGGGGCTATGAAAATGTAGATTGTGGAGCCCCCTAGATACAAATGGGGGCCTTAGGCCATCGTTTTCTAGCTTTGGGCCCCCCTAAAAATCGTTGACAATAGGCGCAACTCTGATGTCCAATTATTAAGTTCTTTTGTAGCGTGGTGCCTCCTAATTAACGTCACCATTTTTTCTTCATTGTAACGGGCCTGCCTGTCTTTTGACTTGATTAATTCCTTGAACTTCTTGTCTTTTAGTCACCTGGTAAATCTGCCCGACATGTTGAGTCTTTCAGTAGGCCGTAGTGGAAACATCAGTAAAACTGCGGTCTCCCATACATCTTTCCCAATGGTTTTCAAACTTTTGCGATTCGCGACCCACTAAGGAACCGGTTCGGTTTTACGCGCGACACCAATATGTAAGAAAGAAAAAAGGGACCTGAAAAAAATAAAATAAATCGTTAAAATTAATTGCATATATTTTTTTACTAAACTATTATTTAAAAAAAAATTAGCGGCGCACTTCAAATCAGCTTGCAATACACACTTTGAAAACCACTGCTCTACACTGATCATCGTATTATTTCCCTTTAACTGCTTGTTAAATCACCAGGAGGCGCTGTAACCGAGGCCTGCGAATCACTCACTGATCCGAGAATTCTTTTACTTAAGACGTTACCCGTCTACTGGTATTAATTATAACAGTGCGGCCCTCTAAAGCAGGAGATGTACGGATCACTACGTCATAAATCACTCATTTGAAAAAAGTTCAAGCACCCACCCCCTAGAGAAACTAACAGTTTCCATCTTTACTGTTTCTCCAAATCCTGTTTTTTTTTTTATTCTACGAGTGTCATTATTCTGTGAAACAAATAGTTATCACTGTTACGTTTTTTTTTTTTATCTTTCAAATGGGTTGAAACAAAACAGATTTGAAGTTCGCGTTTGATGTTCGGGGCGTCAAAGGTCAGTGATGATGATAAAATGTCAAAGCGACATGAATAAAATAATGGATGATGCGGGCGAAACGGGCGGTAGGCCGGTGTGGGTGGGTGGGGGAGGGGGGTGAAGGGAAAAAAAAAGGGGGGGGAGGAAGGGGGTTGAAGGGAGATTTTGAGGGAGGTGACCCTAACCCTATGTCGTTTGTGTCAGAGTTGATTATGTGTGAGTGTGTTTATATGTTTGTGTGTGAGTATAGGTGAGGGCAGGAGAGAGAGAGGGGAGGGGGGAGTATATTACGAATAGCACCAATCTACATATGAAGAGTGAAAGGATTGACATGTATGTTGTAAACGAAAGGTTTTAGAACTCAGACAGTTTTGAATGGCTCTGGATACATCCGGGAGTTAAAACACCAAAACATTCTTAGAATAAAACAAAACAAAGACCAGTTAGAAAAAAATTAAATTAAGATATAAACTCGCCCCTGTATTTTGCTTTGTACTAATTAGTTTATATCGGCAGCTTTTCAGATCTTTGAGACCTAACAGACCTTTCAGATCTCGCAGACCTTTCAGATCTCGCAGACCTTTCATTTACCTCGCAGACCTTGCAGGCCTTTCATTTACCTCACTGACCTTTCATTTACCTCGCAGACCTTTCATTTACCTCGCAGACCTTGCAGGCCTTTCATTTACATCGCTGACCTTTCATTTACCTTGCAGACCTTTCATTTACCTCGCAGACCTTGCAGGCCTTTCATTTACCTCGCTGACCTTTCATTTACCTCGCAGACCTTTCATTTACCTCGCAGACCTTGCAGGCCTTTCATTTACCTCGCAGACCTTGCAGGCCTTTCATTCCTCGCTGACCTTTCATTTACCTCGCAGACCTTGCAGGCCTTTCATTTACCTCGCAGACCTTGCAGGCCTTTCATTCCTCGCTGACCACTAAATTCACTAGTTCATACCTGGGAGGCAACTCAACGTGTCACTTGTATTTCTGTTGACCACTTTATTATTATGGACATCTGACCACTAGTTCGCATGTTTGTTTTTTTTTTTTTTAAAAAAAGAGAAAAATTAAACATTCCAATAATGTCGTCGTCCATTAGGTACGGCGTTGTTTCGGTAAATTTTCCTCTGCTAGCCAACCGCTGCCCACTGTCCATTGCCGCAGTTTGTTTCGATACTTGGACTATATCAGTGACCTCAGATTAGTTCAAACGCTCAATTTCCACATGTACGGCCCAGTGCAATAACTTGATTGTGGTGGGTTTTTTTTTTCATTGCAATAGGAAATTTTGTTTTTCTCATCCTCGCTACGAAGCAAGAAACGAGTTTATATTTGATTTGTGATTGTTTATCATCACATCATACATAGGTCGGGGAAAACAATGTGATGTGTAACAACAGTGTGTCACAAAAGTGTGCCACTACAAAGTGTAACAACAGTGATGTAACGACAATGTGTCACGTCAGTGCTTTTCAATTTACACTGATGTAACCACATCACGTGGCATGTCACATTTCAATTTACACTGATATAACCACACCACGTGGCATGTCACATTTCAATTTACACTGATGTAACCACACCACGTGGCATGTCACATTTCAATTTACACTGATGTAACCACACCACGTGGCATGTCACATTTCAATTTACACTGATGTAACCACACCACGTGGCATGTCACATTTCAATTTACACTGATGTAACCACACCACGTGGCATGTCACATTTCAATTTACACTGATGTAGCCCCATCACGTGACATGTCACATTTCAGTTTACACTGATGTAATGTAACCGCATCACGTGACATGTCACATTTTAATTTACACCGATGCAACCACACCAAGTGGCATGTCACATTTCACTTTACACTGTAGTAAACCGCATCACGTGACATGTTACATTTCTTTAGTACTTGTAAAAACTGCATATCAAACCATCCATGGAACTTTTTTTTTTAAACACTTTTTCATGCTGGAAAATGTCCAACATAATTTTGTTGATGTTTGTGTTTGTGTTTGTTCCAGGGCTGTGGACCTGTCATTCTCAATGAAATCAGTCAAGCGTGCACACTGGAGCGACCCTCATAGACAGACACCATAAACAAAACACATTTAAAGATGTTAGTTAGCTTTCATCATTCGGTGACCCCCCTACACACGGGCTAGTTTGAGAATCATTCAAACGCTAACTTAAAGGGGGCACAACCGAGCTAACTTTTTTTTCCAGGTCATCAGACATGCGGGTTTTGGGGGGTAGGGAAGGGATGAAGGAGGGGGTGTGGGGGGCAGCGTTTGATGAATGTGTCTGTTCGACATTTACGTCAGACGACCCTGTATTATCGGGCCCCCCCACCCCCTTGTGAGCGACCTTCTGTTGGTCGTAAACGTGCGGGCATATAAGTCCGACGGCGAGCATCTGTCCTTTACGTCCGTATTGTTTTGTTTTATTAAGGCTCGGGGTGAGCAGGATGCGAACTGCTGGAACACACTCTGGATTAACGCGCGCACACACTGTGAGTAATTAACGGAGCCATGGAGCCCCGTGACAACGATGGGTCAATTTCGTGTCATAGGTGTCTGGCTGGAGTACGTCAACCGGAAGAGACACAAAAGCAATCGAGAAATACTTTTTTATTAGATCATGGGGGGAAAGGTGGTGGAGGCGTATAGGTTTTACTGTAGACCTGAGAGTCTTGGGTTCGAATCCTCATTGAGAACCAAGGGAAGTGTTCCAGGTCCTGGTGAAAGTAGGTTAAAAGTCCCTCAAAGTCCACCCAGCGTTAAATGGGGTCAACCTGACGTAAGTTGGGGCAGTGAGGACGGCTGGACTGAGTTTTGATCAGATTCTCTGTGGAATGTTTGTGGTCAGGAGAGGAAGTAATTCAACTTGGGTGGATGGAATCAAGGATAGTTCACATGTTATGTTATATATACCAGTTGGGGGGGGGGTGATCGGGTTATTGTCTATAACACGAATTATAAATTGAGAAAAATCTTTCGTTGTAAAGTGGGAAGGGTGTGTTTATGAGTGCCTTGATGGAATTTTATGGAGACTTGAAGAGTCTCTCATCTCGTGTCAGTTGTTATGACGACGGAATCAGCCATTTTTTGTTTGCGTGTTGGTGTGGGACAACAGCAGCAGCAACTCACAAAATAAAGATGTGTTATGACATGTGAGACAGGCTAACAGAGAGATGTACCGACTAAAAGATGTACTAACAGAAAGATAGTTGAACAGAGAGATGTGCCAACTAAAAGATGTGCTAACAGAAAGACAGGCTAGCAGAGATATTGTACCGACTAAAAGATGTACTAACAGAAAGACAGGCTAACAAAGAGATGTGCCAACTAAAAGATGTACTAACAGAAAGACAGGATAACAGAGAGATGTGCCAACTAAAAGATGTACTAACAGAAAGACAGGCTAACAGAGAGACGTGCCGAGTAAAAGATGTACTAACAGAAAGACAGGCTAACAGAGAGATGTGCCAACTAAAAGATGTACTAACAGGAAGACAGGCTAACAGAGAGATGTGCCAACTAAAAGATGTACTAACAGAAAGACAGGTTAACAGAGATGATGTACCGACTAAAAGATGTACTAACAGAAAGACAGGATAACAGAGAGACGTGCCGAGTAAAAGATGTACTAACAGAAAGACAGGCTAACAGAGAGATGTGCCAACTAAAAGATGTACTAACAGGGAGACAGGCTAACAGAAAGATGTGCCAACTAAAAGATGTGCTAACAGAAAGACAGGCTAACAGAGAGATGTGCCAACTAAACGATGTACTAACAGGAAGACAGGCTAACAGAGATGATGTACCGACTAAAAGATGTACTAACAGAAAGACAGGCTAACAGAGAGATGTGTCAACTAAAAGATGTACTAACAGAAAGACAGGCTAACAGAGAGATGTGCCAACTAAAAGATGTACTAACAGAAAGACAGGCTAACAGAGATGATGTACCGACTAAAAGATGTACTAACAGAAAGACAGGCTAACAGAGATGATGTACCGACTAAAAGATGTACTAACAGAAAGACAGGCTAACAGAGATGATGTACCGACTAAAAGATGTACTAACAGAAAGACAGGATAACAGAGAGATGTGCCAACTAAAAGATGTACTAACAGAAAGACAGGCTAACAGAGAGATGTGCCAACTAAACGATGTACTAACAGGAAGACAGGCTAACAGAGATGATGTACCGACTAAAAGATGTACTAACAGAAAGACAGGCTAACAGAGAGATGTGTCAACTAAAAGATGTACTAACAGAAAGACAGGCTAACAGAGAGATGTGCCAACTAAAAGATGTACTAACAGAAAGACAGGCTAACAGAGATGATGTACCGACTAAAAGATGTACTAACAGAAAGACAGGCTAACAGAGATGATGTACCGACTAAAAGATGTACTAACAGAAAGACAGGATAACAGAGAGATGTGCCAACTAAAAGATGTACTAACAGAAAGACAGGCTAACAGAGATGATGTACCGACTAAAAGATGTACTAACAGAAAGACAGGCTAACAGAGATGATGTACCGACTAAAAGATGTACTAACAGGAAGACAGGATAACAGAGATGATGTACCGACTAAAAGATGTACTAACAGAAAGACAGGATAACAGAAAGATGTGCCAACTAAAAGATGTACTAACAGAAAGACAGGCTAACAGAGAGACGTGCCGAGTAAAAGATGTGCTAACAGAAAGACAGGCTAGCAGAGATATTGTACCGACTAAAAGATGTACTAACAGAAAGACAGGCTAACAAAGAGATGTGCCAACTAAAAGATGTACTAACAGAAAGACAGGATAACAGAGAGATGTGCCAACAAAAAGATGTACTAACAGAAAGACAGGCTAACAGAGAGATGTGCCAACTAAAAGATGTACTAACAGGAAGACAGGCTAACAGAGATGATGTACCGACTAAAAGATGTACTAACAGAAAGACAGGCTAACAGAGAGATGTGCCAACTAAAAGATGTATTAACAGAAAGACAGGCTAACAGAGAGATGTGCCAACTAAAAGATGTACTAACAGAAAGACAGGCTAACAGAGATGATGTACCAACTAAAAGATGTACTAACAGGAAGACAGGATAACAGAGATGATGTACCGACTAAAAGATGTACTAACAGAAAGACAGGCTAACAGAGAGATGTGCCAACTAAAAGATGTACTAACAGAAAGACTGGCTAACAGAGATGATGTACCGACTAAAAGATGTACTAACAGGAAGACAGGCTAACAGAGATGATGTACCGACTAAAAGATGTACTAACAGAAAGACAGGCTAACAGAGAGATGTGCCAACTAAAAATTGTACTAACAGAAAGACAGGCTAACAGAGAGATGTGCCAACTAAAAGATGTACTAACAGAAAGACAGGCTAACAGAGAGATGTGCCAACTAAAAGATGTACTAACAGAAAGACAGGCTAACAGAGATGATGTACCGACTAAAAGATGTACTAACAGAAAGACAGGCTAACAGAGATGATGTACCGACTAAAAGATGTACTAACAGAAAGACAGGATAACAGAGAGATGTGCCAACTAAAAGATGTACTAACAGAAAGACAGGCTAACAGAGATGATGTACCGACTAAAAGATGTACTAACAGAAAGACAGGCTAACAGAGATGATGTACCGACTAAAAGATGTACTAACAGGAAGACAGGATAACAGAGATGATGTACCGACTAAAAGATGTACTAACAGAAAGACAGGATAACAGAGAGATGTGCCAACTAAAAGATGTACTAACAGAAAGACAGGCTAACAGAGAGACGTGCCGAGTAAAAGATGTGCTAACAGAAAGACAGGCTAGCAGAGATATTGTACCGACTAAAAGATGTACTAACAGAAAGACAGGCTAACAAAGAGATGTGCCAACTAAAAGATGTACTAACAGAAAGACAGGATAACAGAGAGATGTGCCAACAAAAAGATGTACTAACAGAAAGACAGGCTAACAGAGAGATGTGCCAACTAAAAGATGTACTAACAGGAAGACAGGCTAACAGAGATGATGTACCGACTAAAAGATGTACTAACAGAAAGACAGGCTAACAGAGAGATGTGCCAACTAAAAGATGTATTAACAGAAAGACAGGCTAACAGAGAGATGTGCCAACTAAAAGATGTACTAACAGAAAGACAGGCTAACAGAGATGATGTACCAACTAAAAGATGTACTAACAGGAAGACAGGATAACAGAGATGATGTACCGACTAAAAGATGTACTAACAGAAAGACAGGCTAACAGAGAGATGTGCCAACTAAAAGATGTACTAACAGAAAGACTGGCTAACAGAGATGATGTACCGACTAAAAGATGTACTAACAGGAAGACAGGCTAACAGAGATGATGTACCGACTAAAAGATGTACTAACAGAAAGACAGGCTAACAGAGAGATGTGCCAACTAAAAATTGTACTAACAGAAAGACAGGCTAACAGAGAGATGTGCCAACTAAAAGATGTACTAACAGGAAGACAGGATAACAGAGATGATGTACCGACTAAAAGATGTACTAACAGAAAGACAGGCTAACAGAGAGACGTGCCGAGTAAAAGATGTACTAACAGAAAGACAGGCTAACAGAGATGATGTACCGACTAAAAGATGTACTAACAGAAAGACAGGCTAACAGAGATGATGTACCGACTAAAAGATGTACTAACAAAGATATGTTATGACATGTGAGACAGGCTAACAGAGAGATGTGCCAACTAAAAGATGTACTAACAGAAAGACAGGCTAACAGAGAGATGTATGCTAACATAAAGATATGCTAATAGGGATGGGTTGGGGTTGTTGCGTTTTCATAACAGTGCTATTCGAGTTAGGGATAATGTCCCTTAGGCACGGTGTATTTTCGGTACATTTTCGCGAATGGCGAAAACTGACAGAGAATTTTCCATTTGAACTTGTCAGTTGCAATTCATTAGGATAAAACAGTTAAAATATATATTTCTCTACAATTAGGTAATACTGATATATTATGTATTTCGCTTAATTAGGTCAGGAAAGCAATTTGAAGACTTTCCCCAAAAAACTTAGCACAATTTAAAATAAAAAATGAAAAAACACTTTCAGACTTTGTGATCCAGTCACGCCCCCACCCCCTCACTCCCCTCACCCCCATCCCAGGTAATTGTAAATGTACAGCTGTACCGACGGGCGGTCCACACACACACACACAAAACCGTTGGACTATCGCTACTTCCTCTATGGCTTCCTGTTTCCTCAAGTGCCCCCAGAATGCAACGGAAATGGCGGTGGCGATAGGGACGAGAAACTAGACCCCGCTACGATGGCGGGAGAGGAAAAAAAAAGCTGAGCTTGTGTGTGTGTGCGCGCTGTGTGTGTGTGTGAGGGTGTGTGGGGGGGGGGGACAGGGTGAGCTGGGTGCCGGTTAGGTGCGGGGTGTGGAGACATGAAGCACTCGGGGTTCCCGCCACACGAAAGGTCAATCTTTGGACGTCCGTGTAATCATGAATGATCTAGACGAGGGGGTTGCTTTTTAATTATCTTTTTCTCTGAGAATGTGATAATTGATTGACCGTTCGCATGGCCACTTGAGTCGGAGTGTAATGTGTGCACGGTTTGTTGCCCCCCTAACCTTCCCCCCTCCCCCACTCCCCCTTCTCCACCACCACCACCACCCGGGCCCAATGACAGGGGTCTGTTGTGGCGTATGCACACATTCACACACACACACACACACACACACATATATAATTAAATTGTAGAATTGTGGAAAACATAAAAATTAATATGGCGGTCAATACGACGCGTTCAAATAACGTTGAAGCGATTGTCGCGTAAAGCGATGATGGTTGATGTATTGTTTGGCGCAGCGGAGCCAGTAAATCACCGCATGATTGGGGGGGGGGGGACTTTATTCTATTTAATGATTTCAAAGGATATAAATAAATCCTGGACTGTGTCAACAATGAGAAAGACAGAATGAAATAATGTTTACGGTTCATGTATAAACAACTTCTGTAGATATTTCATGTATAACCATCTTCTGTAGACATTTCATGTATAACCATATTCTATATACAGTTTATGTATCAACAACTTCTGTAGACATTTCATGTATAACCATCTTCTGTAGACATTTCATGTATAAACATATTCTATATACAATTCATGTATAAACAACTTCTGTAGACAGTTCAAGTATAACCATCTTCTGTAGACATTTTATGTATAACCATATTCTATATACAGTTTATGTATCAACAACTTCTGTAGACATTTCATGTATAACCATCTTCTGTAGACATTTCATGTATAACCATATTCTATATACAGTTCATGTATAAACAACTTCTGTAGACAGTTCAAGTATAACCATCTTCTGTAGACATTTCATGTATAACCATATTCTATATACAGTTCATGTATAAACAACTTCTGTAGACAGTTCAAGTATAACCATCTTCTGTAGACATTTCATGTATAACCATATTCTATATACAGTTCATGTATCAACAACTTCATTGATGTTAATCTGCATTAAGAGCCCTCATCAACAGATGGAGGTGACCTCATAAATTTGAACATTATTACACTTATGCACACATCATGATAGACATATCTCTCTACCCACAATTTTTTCAATTTTACACTGCCATTATACTAATAAATAAATGTCTAGCATTGTTATATATATATATATATATATATATATATGTATATATATATATATATATATTGACGCACCAGGGGAGCACAACCTTAGAATACATGACAGACGAGGGGAAGCACATCCTTACCTCCAATGACAGACCACGTGGAGCACAGCATTACCTCCCATTACAGACTCTTTGAACGTTCTATTCTAGTTATGGACCATTCAAACTGATTTAAATATAAATATATATTTACCTCTGTCCAGGTCCCATGTGACCTTACTGTCCCCCTTGGTTAACAATCCGGGAAAAAAAATATTTTAAATCTGCTGACCTATTGTGGCCCGCGGGCCAGAGATTTAGCGCCCTCCGCGTACAGCGACTTATAAAAGAGAAACATTTTGTGTTACCACCAACGGATCATCGAGTCAATTAGACAGCAAGTGGATAAAGAACATGGTTACACGGGTGATAAGTGAAATTGATAATGAGAATCTGAGGTGAAGTTTTCTGTTTTTCATTGACATTTGAGATTGATGTGTGCACTCATCTCTGGTGATGACATGATGGAGTGTCATTGTGACTTGGAGTGATTCCCCCTACTCGTGCAGTCTTAGAAGTTCGAGCTTAGACCTAATTAATCTGCACTATGTAGTCAGGTAGCGCACACTTAACTAAAGAAGTGTCTATGTGGGACAGCAGCAACGGCCGGCTTTATGAAGACTTCTCTTCACTGGTATATGTAAGCATATGTGAATATGTATGCATTACATATGTAAATTATGTCCGTGTGAATGAGATATTGAAACAAAGCGATGTTCTAACAGAGAGGTTTTCTAACAGAGGGATTTTCTGGCAAGGAGATTTTTCTAACAGAGAGATGTGCTTACAGAAAGAAATGTGCTAAAAGAAAGATGTGCTTACAGAGGGACGTGGTAACAAGAAGATGTGCATACAGTGGGATGTGCTTACAGTAGGATGTGCTAATAGAAAGATGTGCTAACAGTGAGATGTGCTAACAGAAAGATATGCTTACACAGGGATGTGCTAACACAGAGATGTGCATACAGTGGGATGTGCCAACAGAAAGATGTGCTAACAGAAAGATGTGCTTACAGAGAGACGTGCTAACAGAAAGATGTGCTTACAGAGAGATGTGCTAACAGATAGATGTGCTTGCATAGAAACGTGTCCAAACAGAATAAGGGGGTAAGGAAAGGCGTCGCCACAGTTACTGCGTGTAGTGAAGCGATATTAACGCCCCCAAAGCCCCGGCTTCATGGGGGCCCCACAGAACCTCAATTTCACACGGGCATCTTCGTTTTCCCTCTCAGTGTCGTTATATATGGACCAGATATTTTCTTCACCCCCCCCCCGACCTGTGGTGTGAGTGTAAAAAGCCAGACTTTTTTTTTTCAGTGAGTCAAGTAAGGACTTTATGTCTGTATTCATGCAAATATCAGATGGTATATATTTACTTTGGAAATATACAGTACATACATATAAATATATAAGATATAAGATATAAAAATGAGTTTCTGATCGCTTTTGTTCTCGAGGAAGAAGACTGTGCATGGAATAATGGTGAGAAAATTGTTGTGTGCTACAGTTCTAGCCATATCTCCCGTGGTGCCTCCAACGCCTTTGCACTATTGGCTACGGTGTGAGGATGAAAGAAGGGCACTGCGAAAACTGACCTATTAAAGGTTTAGAGGATCTAAAAGATTTCGTCTCATCCTTACAGGGACTTAACACTCAAACAGAGAGAGAGAGAGTGAAGACAGAGGTGAATTAAGCGGCGGGTGCATTAGGCGCGCAGCCATATAATTCAACTTACTCTTGCAATCGAAGTTGTACATTTAATTTCATCGTTTTGTTTTTTTGGTTTTATATGGAGAAAAATTGAATTCATTGGCAGGGGATTCAAACGACTTTAGTCTACCCTTTCGAGATAGAGAATGTGAGTCGAGTAGAACAAACCAAAGAGAAATAGAGAGAAGAGAGAGAGAGAGAGAGAGAGAGAGAGACAGAGAGAGGGGGGGAGGAAGGGAGGGGGAGGGAGAGAGGAGTAAACATAAGAAATTGACGCCTTAAAAATACACCAATGAACGACATAAAAATCAATATCTGCATATAAAGCGAGAAATGTTACACTTGTTATAGCCTTGGTTAAATCAATGATTACACTTGTTTTTAGCCTCGGTTAAATCAATGATTACACTTGTTATAGCCTCGGTTAAATCAATGATTACACTTGTTATAGCCTCAGTTAAATCAATGATTACACTTGTTATAGCCTCGGTTAAATCAATTAAGTATTTTTTTTTTTAAAGACAATACTATGTTCCATTCACTTCAAATGGAATCATTTGTAACCTTTTGATTTTTAATAATCAACTCTGGTTGTATTTAATAGATTCTGGTTATAGAGGCACGGTGCGTAGACAGGTACTGTATACTAACAGGGGGATGGTGCGCGTACAAGAGACGGTGCGCATAAGGGACGGTGCGCATGAAGGGATGGTGCGCTCATTGCTGTTCTCTGACATCTGGGTAGCAGCCAACTCATCGCTAACCCCTGATTACCCCCTCCCCTTTATTCATTACCTGGGGCTCCGTCTGATTTCAATTAGACCCTAACAATTTCAAAAGTCATGTTGAAGAAGACTAATGTACCCTGTCTAAGTGTGAGGGCCCATGACACTTGTACGGGCTGCTAGCCCATCGTGTGGGGGGGGGCAGCTTATGTGAATCTAGAGTAACTGGAAACAAGCTCCTTAGCAAAAGTGAAGACCAGGGATTGATCAGTTTTGAGATCTCTTGTAGATAAACAAAACAAAACAAAACAGAGCAAAAAATAAAAAAAAAAACATAGAAGCCGTGTCATTGATTTCATAATAGCAAACTGCGTAAGGAAACCGTGCGCCGGTTATTAAAAAAAAAATAGTCAATGATTGATGACGTCATTTGCGAAGAATCTAGAATAAACAGCATTAGAAAGTCAACTCCGTAGTACGCATCACGCCGCCATATTTGTTTCCAATAGCAACCAAATCTCTGTAGTACACGACACGCAGAAATATTGTTTATCGAATCTCAATTTCTATGACGTTTTTATTTATGTTTACTGCGTGATCCAACAGCGTAACTAGGGATGGACGAAAATGGGGGGAGGTTTGGTCCGGGCGGCAATTTCTTTGCCTTAGGCAATGGGCCGCATTTTCACTTTTTTTTTTAAATAGTATTTTTCGGCACCGGGTTGGGGGTTGTATTTTTAAAAGTTAACTTTAGTTTGCGAAATTTTTATCATAACCGGCTGTTGTTGTTGTTGATGATGATTTTTTAAAAAGTTTAAAACGAATCTCTGGGCCCCAGATTCACGTCAGCATACATGTACTCCCTTTTAAAACAGCCACGTGTTACTACGATATTGGTCGACTTCTGTTAGCCAGGTAAGATGAATTTCGTCACATGATTGGAGCGAGGAGAAATGGGAAGAGAGATAAAAAAAAAACATTTCAATCAATCCTTGAATTCAGTTTATGATAGAAGAGAGCTCTCTCTCTCTCTCTCTCTCTCTCTCTCTCTCTCTCTCTCTCTCTCTCTCTCTCTCTCTTTCTCTCTCAAACCAATGATTCATCCAAAGAATTTAGAAACTATGGAAAAGTCTCCAGGGAGGGGGGGGTCTCACACGGAGCGGGTCTCACAGATGGGCGAAACTAGACAATTAAAGTCAAAACTAGACAATTAAAGTCAAAACTAGACAATTAAAGTCAAAACTAGACAATTAAAGTCAAATGATGCTGAAATAAATGTCTAGCGTATTTCTGGCCTTATGATTTCAACGCTCAGCCAACCACCTCTTCTCCAACCAAACTAATGTCAAAAACTCATTTTTTTTTTAAGCTGTTAGATTCGGGACCATCAGGTCGGTTGTCGAGCGCTCTACACCAGTGCTTCTCATAGTGGTGGTGGTCCGTGGGTCATCAGCCGCCGGTCCACAGAAGTTAATCAAAAGACTGACTACAGTAACTACACGGCCAGTGCAAGGGGAAAAATAGTGCGCCGGGTCCCTGCTCCAATTGGGGAAAACTTCCTGCCGGGTCCGTCATGCAAAAAACTTGGGAGAACCACTACACCACTCAACCATTAAATCCCTTCATAACATCTCTAGAGTGAGTGAGTTTTAAAAAACAAAAAAACAAACAAACTGAAAGGCCGAATCGCTCACGCTCGGTGCACAAAGAATTCATCGCGAAACTATTTTGAGCAATACCCTGTTTAGAAACGACCCCTTAACTAAATGTAGACTTATTTGGGGGGGGGGCGAAGGGTTGGGAGGGGGGGAGAAAGAGATGTACACCATGCCCCTCCCTCCTCCCCCCCTTCTCCCTGTTTTTACTTCATGTCGACCCCCTTACTTGGGACACATTTGTGCAAAAAAATTTAAAAAAGTGACACACAAATATTTATCAGTTCGCCTCGTCTCACCGGAGAGTTCTGTTGACACCAAGGACTGACAGTGGGGGGTGGGGGGGGGGGAGGGCACTGCTGTCGCTGCAAGTGCCGCGAGCAATGACGTCTACCACAACGTCACGTCCGCGCGCTCGTGTGTCACTGCTCAAGTCTCGTGAGTGTGTGTGTGTGTGTGTGTGTGCTGGCACGTGCTTGCGTAGATGAGATGCACAGTTTTGGAAAAAAAATGAACAACAAAGTACTTGTACACAGCCACACAACATAATACTTGTACACAGTCACACAACATAATACTTGTACACACAGCCACACAACATAATACTTGTACACAGCCACACAACATAATACTTGTACACAGCCACACAACATAATACTTGTACACAGTCACACAACATAATACTTGTACACAGCCACACAACATAATACTTGTACACAGCCACACAACATAATGCTTGTACACAGCCACACAAAACAATACTTGTACACAGCCACATAAGATAATACTTGTACACAGTTACACAACATAATACTTGCACACAACCGCACAACATAAAACATGTACACAGCCACACAACATAATACTTGTACACAGTTACACAACATAATACTTGTACACACAACCGCACAACATAAAACATGTACACAGCCACACAACATAATAATTGTACACAGCCACACAACACAATACTTGTACACAGCCACACATAATAATACATGTACAAAGCCACATAACATAATACTTTTACACAGCCACACAACATAATGCTTGTACACAGCCACACAACATAATAATTGTACACAGCCACATAAGATAATACTTGTACACAGTTACACAACATAATACTTGCACACAACTGCACAACACAACACGTGTACACAGCCACACAACATAATAATTGTACACAGCCACACAACACAATACTTGTACACAGCCACACATAATAATACATGTACAAAGCCACACAACATAATACTTTTACACAGCCACACAACATAATGCTTGTACACAGCCACACAACATAATAATTGTACACAGCCACATAAGATAATACTTGTACACAGTTACACAACATAATACTTGCACACAACTGTACAACACAACACGTGTACACAGCAACACAACATAATACATGTACACAGCCACACAAAATAATACTTGTACACAGGCACACAACACAACACGTGTACACAGTCACACAACACGTGTACACAGCCACACAAAATAATACATGTACACAGCCACACAAAATAATACTTGTACACCGCCATACAACACAACACGTGTACACAGCCACACAACATAATACATGTACACAGCCACACTTCCCCCTTCCACTCCCCTTAACCAACCCGCCTTTGCTTTCAATGGATCATTTATGTCTGTTTGTTTGTTTGTTTGTTTGTTTGTCTGTGTAGTGTTTTTACATTTTATTTTTTTTTTATTCATTTTGTTTTTCTGACGTCACAGTGATAGAGTTCATCCAATGACGTCATGATGTCAAACGATCACCTCCAAGTTGGGAAAAATTCTGAAAACTTCAATGAAATCAATTGAGCTGAATACATTAAATATTTAATTTGTAAGTCTTTCTTTGGCCGCCTCGCCCCGCCCCCTTCCCCGAAAATGACCCCTTCAAGTATTGATAACAATATTTAAAAAAAGATGGTTAGAGGGTCAAACACTTCTGGTAGTTTTTTGCCATGGACCCAAAAATACTTTTATAAGCGTCTACCTAGCGCCCTGACATACCTTAGAAATGTTCTACCTGTACTATTGCAACAATCATAATTTAGTTCTAGTATTTGTTGATTTTTTTCCACACCCTTTTGATTCATTAATTGATTTTAATAATTGCATTTATTTCTATAAAAAAAAACTATAAATGTGACCAATAGACTTAATGATAATTGAATGCTGGCTAAGTCCATCCCATAATTTGTTTTACTTAATATAAGCATATCGTGAATTCAAATATAATACAGTGTACTACCCGCATAGGCCTAGCGAGCTTAACTCGCGCCCGGGGCACAGCACCTTTTTAGCGCCCCCCCCCCCATCCCATTCGAAAACCATATAATAATAATATATGTAAAATATACCATTTGGTGCCCTTTTGTGAGTAGAGCAAGGGGCATTTTGCCTCCTTTTGCCCCCCCCCCCCCCAACTTCTTCACTATGTCACAGACTACCTGGTTCCTTTTTAATGAAATTGTAGTTTTCAAAAAAAAAATCTGTACAGTTTTATTTTTCTTTGAAAAACAACGAATCAAGAAGAAAAAAAATCGTGTATTTTTATATTTAATTTGGTTGGTTTTTTATTTTAAATCTGGTTCTAAGAGATTGTGAAATCTGGCCATGATGTTACTAAATATAGATCTCACGCACAATGCCTTTAGTACGAGTGATTACAGACGTGAAACGCTAAAAGAAACAACCCCCCCCCCCAAAAAAAAGTACCATATATGTAATTGGTGATGTGTCATTATTTGTGTTAGTACTGTTGTGGCAAATCATCATTCAGGACACAGTTGGGTCTGTTTGTCACATACCTATTTGTCACAGCGGCAGGTAGCAGGCCTGCGCACGGTTTGTTGTGTTCTGCGTATTGATTGAATAATGAGAGAAGCGCTTTAAAACAAACAGAACAGAAAATGTAAAAAAAAAAAATTATTAAAAATAGAAAATAAAAAAAAATCCGGGTTACCAGAGTTGGATCAGACAAGTCATTGCAGTAAGGATTGAACGTCATTGATTTTTTAAAGACTTTTATGTTTGTAGACAAGCAGACATAGCATGCTTCTTTAGGCGCAAACATATTCCTACATTATTTCAGTTTCACGTCTGGTAGGACTTTGTATACCTGAACTAATTTCTATAGGGAGCAGTGCATATTAGCTAAGGACGAATACATAATATATATATAAGCGATTTCGGCTCTGCGTTAAATCGAAAGTAAAGAATGAATACAACAGTATTCCAGTTTAAAATACAATCATGAAAAAAATCGGATTTGCCCGAAACCAAAAAATAACCTAGCATACCGATCAAGCCTAAGTGGATATAACTCTATGCGAAGGTTTTGCAGGGTACAGCTAGTATTTATATATTTTTTAAATATATGTACCGCTTTTAATGAGAAAACTTTCAACTTGTACTAAGTAAAGTATAGCCTCCTTAGACCTAAAGGGACATCGGGTCAGATGAAGTGTTGAGTTCACCTGTTTCTGTAAGCACGGTGTTTAAATGGATCCTGCGGCTAGCGCACCGATGCCAGGTTTATCAACGAGAATCGAACACAGGACTCTCAGGTCTACAATCGAAGCATCTACACAACTCGACCATCCGTAAACTGTGTTTATGTCGGCATCGCTTCAGAACATCATCACCAAACTGAAATGCGCTCATTTTGAACAATAAAAGTACCCTGACCATGGAAACCCACAACTTGTTTACGATATATTTGTTTTATTTACTTCTGATTAAATATGATGCTTAATTGGCCCCATTTGGCTGATCCACAAAACATGTAAATCTCTGCCTGAGACCCCCCTCCATCCCCCCCCCCCCAACCCAATGATCTCTCAAACAAATCAGTCACGGGGAGGGGGGGGGGAAACGGTAAAAAAAAAATGTTTTACTAGCTGTTTGCACACCTTAATATAAAGTGGGTCACAAAACGTGAATCAATGAGCTAAAAAAACTGTTTCAAATATATATATATATATATATATATATATATATATATATATATGTTGATGTTGTTGTTGATATATATATATATATATATTACATATAAATGTGTATGTTGTGTTAGGTGTGTGTGTGTGTGTGTGTGTGTGTGTGTGTGTGTGTGACCTTTAAACTATTCATTTAAACAGTGATATTTTCTAAAAAATAATAAGTTACCGAAGCACCGTCTTGTGATAAAGAAATAACACGGAACGTAGTGCAGTAAACAAAAGCATATACGGAAAAGGTGCCGGAACGCCGTTCCGGTGCGTTCCGCTAGAAAGAAAGCGCAACAATTAAACAAACGAAAACATTTCCGTTATTCAAGTCAATTTTTTTTTTGTTTTTTTTTTTTAAACAACTGTTGGTCGCGACTGACCAGTTGACTGTGAGCTGACTTGAACAATGACCTAATGGAGAATATAATATAATACCTAATAGAGAATAAAATACAATGACCTAATGGAGAATATAATGCAATGACCTAATGAAGAAATAATACAATGACCTAATGGAGAACATAATGCAATGACCTAATGGAGAATATAATACAATGACCTGTATCTGTTGTTTTTTTTTCTATGTTTACTGGCGGGTCGCAAAAAAAAAAACAACGAAGATGTTTCTTAGTGAATAACTCCAGTTTGAGAAGCATCGGTTTATACAACTGGGGACCCTATATCCACTACTTCATCAGTATAGATGTCACTTTAAGCTGTTTATATATATTATACACACCTACTTTGTATTCTTCTGTGACTCTTACTTCAAGCCTTACCTTCTCCCTCTACCCCCACCCCTCCCTCCCGCTCCGCCTTTTATCCCTTCTAGCCTACGCCCTGGTTGCGGCGCCACCAGAGTTTTGGCTTTTGATATAAGGTGTCACTCCCCTCTGTCATCCGCTGCTTTCATGCTTTCTCCTATTTCGCCGCCGCTTATGTGCCTCCCACCCCCAACCCACTCCCGACCCCTTCCCACATCATCCCCACTCCCAGGCGCGGCCATCAATAATGGCGTAACCGAACAACTGGGGTTTGGTGTCACCTGAGACTGACTACCAGCCTCGGAGCCCTTCGACACGTGAGAGGCGATTCCTTTTGAGGGGGGTTGGGGGCGGGAAAGAGGGGGGGCCATTAGCTTCCTTGTAGCGTTCATTTGTCTTACTTACGATTTTTCTAAATGTGTTTTTTTTTCCCCGCCTTCCTTTGGCTTTTATCTCTTCTGCTTGCCTTCACATGAAACGCTCTTTTGTTATATATATATAAGGGGGGGGGGGTGGGCGAGTAGATAGCTCTGAGGGTGGGGAGATAAGGAGTGATGGAAGGGGCGGTGGTAGGGACGGGCTTCCAGACAAAGGTTCTTAGTTTTGAATTATTGAGCCCTAAGAAACAAAGAAAATACATGAGAACAGGGGTTGGGGGGTGGAGATTGAGAAGTTGTTGTTGTTGTTGATGTTGTTGTTGTTGTTGATGATGTTGTTGATGCTGTTGATATTGTTTTGTTTTTGATGTTGTTAATGTTGTTGTTGATGTTGTTGATGTTGTTTTTGTTGTTAATGTTGTTGATGATGTTGTTGATGTTGTTTTTGTTGTTGTTGTTGATGTTGATGTTGTTGTTGATGTTGTTGTTGATGTTGTTTTTTAACTTCCATGGTATTTACGTCTGTATCCGTTTGAAGGTAAATTCATAAACACAGACAGACTAACAAGCCAATGTTTATACTTGAATAGGTTTATGCATAATCTCATAAAACACACACACACACACATACATACACACATAATTATGAACTCACACACGCAAAAGACAATAATACACAAAAATATGCATACAGGCTTATACAAACATACATACACAAAAATTGATAAACAGATGTACGCACCATTGTAAATACCTACACATATACAACCATGCATACAAACATATAAACACAATCATACAAACACACATACACATACATACATACATACATACATACATACATACATACATACATACATACATACATACATACAAACATACATACATACATACATACATACACACACATAAATGCATAAATAACATACATACATAAACTTATACAAACATATATACAAACATGAATGCAAACATCAGACAGACAAACATACGGGCATACATCCATCAATCCCTGTTTAATACATTTAATTCAAAGTTGTATATTTCTAAATATTTTGGTCTTTCCCTTTTTTTACATTTGTTTTATTTTGTTTTCAGTCTTTCTTAATTTCCGGTTTGATTGTCGTCTGCTTTACTTGCGTGGCATTGTGGTCTATTCCCTAACCGTTTACATTGAGTGTATATATATATATATGTGTGTGTGTGTGTGTGTGTATACTTCAAATAACAGAATGAGAACCTTGTCCAGTTCTAGACAGTAGAATATGAAGGCGGATGGGGGGAGGGGAATAGGGGTGGACAACATTAGCATTTATTCAGTGTCGGGTTTTACCTGGGAGTGTAATGTTAACAAGATCTCACTTTACCTGTGATTTATAACAGACTAAATGTTGACAAAGTTATCAGCTTGATGTCACAGAGACAGATAAGATAAATGGATCGCGGGCGGATGGATCACACTGCCCAGTGTGGATATCATGGATGTTTTTTTTTTAAACCAACCCCCATTTCTCCCCTCCCCAACCATCTCTCCGGCCCCCTCCTGGCCCCCCGCACGCTACGGGCCTGCCTCTCTCTCTCTCTCTCTCTCCCTCTCATTAAATTGGATGTATAGCAGACATAAGTCAATGAAGGAAATGAGGGGGTGGGGCAGGGGGTTGGGGGTGGGGGGGGTGTCATACGAAGTATAGGTAAGCTGGAGAGAATTAAGTTAAAAGACTGTTGACTTAGTAGACAGAATTGCTCTTTACAGAGTACTGTCACGTGAGTCAGTGACGTCATACACTGCTCTGATAGACTATGTTAGTGCAGCCTTGATGTAGGTCAGCCGAAAATTGGAAGAGACGGGGGTCGGGGGTAGGGGGGGGGTTGTAAAAATCGAACATTTGTCTGGGGCTCCTTGCGTTTGGAGGCCTCCGTCGACAGCACCAGAAGCGTATGAATGATACGGTGGGTTGCGCGGTCGCACTGGCCGCTGATATAGAAACGGGGCGCCGAAAGAGGGTTGTTAAATGTTTTCGCACTCTTCACATTGGGGGAGGGGGAGCGCGACAAATGTGTAACTCACCACGCTATCTGCGGCTCTGGTGAATAGTCTGCTTTAGAAATGACTTACCAATAGGTGGGTGCATTGCCAAACCAAGGGATTTGGAGGCCCCGGGAAAAGGGGGGGGCTTCTTGGCCTCTTTAGGGGGCCCTTGCTTTTTGACATGAGATAATGTACTTAATATTTAATGTAAAAAAATTTTTAGGGCCCGGGGGGGGGACATTCGAATTAGGACCCCTCTCCCCCACCCTAGGTACTTCTCTGGGTGGGTGGGTGTGATTAAATTAAATCAACATTGGAGGGTGATTGTAAGGGGGGCCCCAAAATAAGCGGGCATCAGGCCCGTTTCATGTATGACAAATTTAAAAAAAAGGGTCATCCACATTTCACGTGTGACTAAGAGGCCAACTATTACACGCCTGGTATATTAAAATTAATCAAATTATTCCATTCCAAAACAAAATATTTATTTCTTGTGAATGTGATTAGAAAATACAAACTGCATAACTACAGAAAGTTGAAAGGTTAAATAAAGTTCAAAGGTCAATAAAGATCATACACCCAATTGTCTGAGCCTTGCTATGACCCCCCCCCCCCTTTACAACCTTAACTACAGATGCGTCTGATATTCTTTACACCTTTAAATAACAAACTCAATATAAAATAAGCTAACAGCGTGATTGATTGACAGCTGATATGAAACCTGGAATGGAACAAAATTTGATGACCACAAATATACAATTGATATTGCAGTGGTTCTAAACGTATGTTCGTGGGAGTAATGTCTGGCGGGGGTCGCGACAAAAATTTGACTTCATAAATAAAAGTTTGAGAATCTACTATGTTTATTGACGTATAATTACAATTTGTATTTCTCAATAATATTTCCACAATCAAACGTCTGGAAATCTAGAAATTAAAAAAGAGAAAAAAAAATCTATAAATAGAATTAATGACGCTTTAATTAATAACTCACTTTTATGTAGTTGTTCTTTGAAGGTGTGTGGCGAAAACCAACAAGTTGTCAAAGTGGATAAGTTTGAGAAACACTGTGAGCACAAAGATTTTAAAAAAAATATGAAATAAGAAATACTTTAATGAAACAAATCAAAAACTACTTATGATAATGTCACAACAACTACAATGATAATGTCACAACAACTACAATAATAATGTCACAACAACTACAATAATAATGTCACAACAACTGCAATGATAATGTCACAATAACTGCAATAATAATGTCACAACAACTACAATAATAATGTCACAACAACTGCAATGATAATGTCACAACAACTACAATAATAATGTCACAACAACTACAATAATAATGTCACAACAACTGCAATAATAATGTCACAACTACAATAATAATGTCACAACAACTGCAATGATAATGTCACAATAACTGCAATAATAATGTCACAACAACTACAATAATAATGTCACAACAACTGCAATGATAATGTCACAACAACTACAATAATAATGTCACAACAACTACAATAATAATGTCACAACAACTGCAATAATAATGTCACAACTACAATGATAATGTCACAACAACTACAATGATAATGTCACAACAACTACAATGATAATGTCACAACAACTGCAATGATAATGTCACAACAACTACAATGATAATGTCACAACAACTACTATAATACTGTCACCTACTTTTGACGCACCGAGTTCAAACTGCTCACAGTTTTTCTTTTTTTTCTTCTTTTCTGATTTATTAATATTCTCGCCATCTCCTCCCCCCCCCTCTCGCCTTTCCCCTCCCTGGGGAGTTTCCAGACACCCTCAGTCCACCTTCCTACATGATCAACTCCACGAACGGGGAAGGTGAGAGGGGGTTGGGGGGGGAGACATGAAAAAAAATAGGGTAGGGAGGGGGGCTGGGGGTTCTAACAAACTCTTATGTGAAGTTACCCCTCCCGCGGTGTGCTGTGTTACATTAGCTCCGTAGATAGTGTTACAGGTTTCAAGTCTCTGGTACTGTAACAATTGTCCCAGCGGATCATATGTGTCGGGAGTCAGAATGATAAGGAGGAGATTAGAACCAATTCTCATTTTTTTTTTTTTAAACGGAGGTGACAACTTTTAGACCAAAATGAAAAAAAAAAAGTGACAATTGTGTGTGTGTGTGTGTGTGTGTGTGTGTAGGAGGGGGGAGGGGGTGGAGGCGCGAAGGAGGGCAGAAGTGAGGATTAACGAGTGATTGTGGAGATTTGCCGCAAACGGAGATCATTGGTGTACACGTCATCCGCGAGAAACTTAACTCATATAAAGATCACACGAGGAAAGATCTATAGTGTGTGTAAAGATCATTGTTGCAAAGGCTGTTTGTGAAAACTCACGAATGTAAAGATCGTTAGTAGAAAGATCAATAATGGAAAGATCAATATTAGGAAGATCAGTGTTTGGAAGATCAGTGTTTGGAAGATCAGTGTTTGGAAGATAGTCTTTGAAAGTTCAGGGTTTGGAAAATCAGTGTTTGGAAGATCAGTTTAGGAAATATTATCCATAGAAAGATAATTAATGGAAAAAAATCATTATTTAATGTAGAGATGAGTAAAAGTGAAATCAATACTGGAAAGATCAAATAAATGTTTCTGAATAATGTTCCATCCTATTTGACGGGGAGGTCTTGCTGTTAAGTTAAATAACATTCAATTGACTGTTAATTGTGTTAGTGACTAGATCAGGCATGGGTAAATTACGGCCTACGGGCCAAGTATGACCAAGGGGCCAGGTAGGTCCTAGTCGCCAGGTATGACCAAGGGGCCAGGTAGAGCCCTTTATGCTTTTTGATCCTGCTAGCCCATTACTCCAATCTTGTCGTAAACAGACATTGGTTGTTACATGTATTCGTTCATGCATACGCTCAATCAATCTGCTCTGAGCCAGCTCCTTCCGTCAAATTTCAAGAACCCGATGTGGTCCCCGGATTCAAAAGTTTTGCCTACCCCTGATCAAGATTGCAACAGAACCGTTCGTAGGTTATTGGTGGCCGTGTCAAAAGTCTCTATTCATGCTTTGAGGCACTGAGTAAAATGTATATGTTGGGGCTCTCATAGCATCGGATTTTTACAGGGATTAACACATGAAAGGCCCCCTTTTTGCGGTGGGCCCCAACATTGTCTTCCGATTCGCCTGACCATAACATCCGACGAATTCTTGGTTTGATTTGTCTGCTGCCAGTGGTCGTTTTGGCGGTATTTGTTTTCGAGATATTTCTTTTGTCTCCATTTGATGGATATATGTCAAATATCAATACAGACCGTCAGACCACGACTCTATATAGCGATAGCCCCATGCTGTCAGCTATTCGGTCATACCAGTTTACGGATAAAGCAACACGCCGGTCATTCATTCATTCGCAGTGTCACGGACCCAATACCTTATTTATAATTTCAATGCGCGCAAGTGAGCTCTGACCATTGTTTAGTAGAAGCCACGGATGTTTAACCCGAGGTTCTGCGGAAAGCCCGTAAACGCTCCTGTGAGAGAGAGAGAGGATCGCAAACTTTCAAATTTGAACTGATTGCAACGAAATTTGAAACAGTAAAAAAAAAAGACACACAGCTACCGATATCGAATTAAAAATATTATAAACTTGTAAACCCAGGTTTTTTTTTTAATTTTGTATTATAATCTATTATTTTTCATGGTAATAAAAGATGCGGGGCTTTTCGGAGAAGCGTCATATTCTCCCATTGCGGCCCCCGGGTAGCTGAAAAAACTTTGGACGCCCCTCTGCTCCAAACAATGTCTCGATTCATTCTGCGGCTCCCGGCTAGGGTTTTTTTTTATATGGGGATTTGGGATGGCCAGAACTGGGGGATCCATGGGTTCGCTGGAAGATTAATAGACAATGGAACTACAGCGTTAGTGTGATCAATGTAAATTCTAGAGCTGTTTTTTTTTGTTGTTTTTTTTTAAATTCTAGCTGCGTTTGAATAAACATTTTTATACAATCCTTGACAATACATTTGATCTTGTAGTATTGTTGTTTGAAACAATCTTTTTTATTGGCTGTGCAGACCGACGTCACCTTAAAAAAAAAATCCAAAAAAAAAAAAAACAACAACTGAACGATTTGAGTCATTTGTCAATTATTATTAATAGAATTTATAGAATTTATTTTTCTTTTTTTAAATAATATATATTTTTTTTTCAATTCTTATTTTTTTTTACCTCCCTTGTCTGTTTGTGTGGCTTTCTAGCCAAAATATCACCTTCAGATGGCTGGGGAATGTTATTTGAGTCATTGGGTCGATCATTGTTAAATATCGTTTACAGAGGATAGCCACACGTGAACCATCAGTGGCCCGCCCCCCCCCCACAAGGTCTCCAAGACCGTTATTCACTACGATCACTAGGTCCCCTCCCCCCACCCCCACATCCCCCACCCACCCCACACACACCCATCCCCCCACCTCCCACAAGTCTCGTGCACTGAAAATGAAGGTATCAAGAGAACGCCTGCCGGCCCCAGCAATGTTTAATTAAACGCTAAAACTCATCAGTTGTTGGTCCGGCCCTTTTTTCGGGGCCGGAGTGTGGGGGGCGCGGGGGGAGGGGGGGGAGGGGGGGAGGGGGGGAGGGGATGGGGTCATGGGTCAATGGGTCAAAGGTGCATGAGGGATGCACAAAATTAAATGGCGGTTTTTAAACGTCAGCGAGATTCCACCCCCCCCAACCCCTTAAATCCTTTTTCCGACTACCCCCCCCCCCGCACCCAATCTCCAACCACCGCTTAAAAAGTCCCGGGGTAAAGCTTCGCGCGTGCCGGACACGTGAGTAACAATTAGCAGTTTATTGTCAGGCCCTGATGAGCTCATTAAGTTCTGAAACCGCCTCGCTATGTGCGACTCGTGGACGGGGATCAGGGACCGAGAGCTGAACAACTATCGGACATTTCAGCCAGAATTTTTTTTTGGACAGGGAAGAAGGGGGGGGGGAGAGTGCGTGCGTGCGTGCGTGCGTTGTAAAAGAAGGAGCGGGGGGGGGCGGCGGCGTGGGGGGGGGGGCTGGAGTGTTTGTTTCGACTGAAATATAACAAGGATTTCATTATTCATGCTGATGCTGCCACTTGTGCTTGTGGTTTGGGAACCATTGTTTTACCAAGTGGCACAAAAAAAAAGACTCTACCGTAGTTACCATAATCACAGCGCTGTAAAGGTCCCCCTAAACCAATTGTGTCTTTTACTAACATACACTTTTACCGTATAAGTGGTTTGAGGCCCGTGCTTCCTATAATAAATAAATATATAGTTCAGCATGTTTTTGCGTCCATTTACCCCCTTCCCCCCCTCCTCATACCACAAATAATTTTTTTTTTTTTTCAAATTTACATTTAAATAATAACCCCATACACACGTGTCCACTGTTTGAATTTATTTCTGACATAAAACGCGGCATGTTTTGTTTAGTCGGTCAACTGTCGGACTACCGAGACTTATAAAGATGAAAATTGTGGTGGGTTGGGGGTGGGGGGTCATTCATCTTGTCAGCCTGGTTGTAATAACTATGACCGTCGTATTGCAGACCAGGGGGGGGGGGGGAAGAATACTCTTGTCGTTAAAATAAAATCTTCTGCATCCATACTAATTGCAAGAATGTCTAAAAATAAAATAAAAAATGTACAGAAATGTCTTTAAGAAAAAAAAAAACTAACAAGTTACATCCCTTTATTTGGCAGCAGTTTCATAACTGAACTGCTTGAACACACAAACACACATATTTAAAAGCCAATGTGACAGCTGTAGAACACATTACTTTGAATCAAGCGGTTACAGTCCTGTGGTGTGTACATTCAGTCATCCACACGTAGAATCTAATGATGATTTTACTATGGTGTTTATGTTAGTGTATAGCATATGTGTGATCATCTCCTGCTTGATATGTATGTAATGAGACGTAATACATACAATTTCATACATATCAACAAAAACATATTTTATCATTTAGTTCATATCAGCTGCCGTAAACATCAGTTAGTGAACAACAGCTGACACTCACATCAATTTATCGAAACAAAACAAAATATTAAAAAAAAAAATTCAAGGGCAGCAATCGTTTCAATAGAGAAAAAGAAATAATAAAAACAAAAAAAAAGCGGGCCGTATGCGAGGGCGTGGTTAGGTCGGATCCAATGTTTGTCTCCGTGAAACGAGTAGTGTGCGAGGGCGTGGTTATGTCGGATCCAATGTTTGTCTCTGTGAAACGAGTAGTGTGCGAGGGCGTGGTTAGGTCGGATCCAATGTTTGTCTCTGTGAAACGAGTAGTGTGCGAGGGCGTGGTTATGTCGGATCCAATGTTTGTCTCTGTGAAACGAGTAGTGTGCGAGGGCGTGGTTATGTCGGATCCAATGTTTGTCTCTGTGAAACGAGTAGTGTGCGAGGGCGTGGTTATGTCGGATCCAATGTTTGTCTCTGTGAAACGAGTAGTGTGCGAGGGCGTGGTTATGTCGGATCCAATGTTTGTCTCTGTGAAACGAGTAGTGTGCGAGGGCGTGGTTAGGTCGGATCCAATGTTTGTCTCTGTGAAACGAGTAGTGTGCGAGGGCGTGGTTATGTCAGATCCAATGTTTGTCTCCGTGAAACGAGTAGTGTGCGAGGGCGTGGTTGAAATTTTTTGGTCTCATTTTCAAGAAAAAACCTTGTGATGGAGGTTTGAACTGGAGAAAATGTACTTGTTGGGGGAGTGTGTGTGGATGGGGGGGGGGGAGTCAGGGGAGGGGGAAAATTTAAAAATCAAACTTTTTCATTGTTTATGCAATTTATAGAAATGGACTAGGGGGCTGCAACGAGATACGGTGGTATGAGCGGGACGGCTGTGTCATGTTTCGAAACATTATTTTATTTGCTGTCCCAAATATTCTGTTTGCCCCCCCTCTCCCCACCCACCCCACCTCCAACAATCACTCCAATCATGCTTCGACAATCACATACACACACACATTACCACATATCAGTCATTTTATAACAAACCAAAAAAAAAACACATTCCGAAACGTATCCTAGTCAGGGGGCCACTAAGATGTTATAGGGCTGAGCACTCCCTTCTTTCTCTCTCTCTCTCTCTCTCTCTCTCTCTCTCTCTCTCTTTCTCTCTCTCTCTCTCTCTCTCTCTCTCTCTTTCTCTCTCTCTCTCTTTCTCTCTCTCTCTCTCTCTCTCTCTCTCTCCCCACCCCCCTCCCCAGTTATTTTGAGTCTGCGAGCATGGCCTTCACATTTTTGCACATTTATTAAATTCAATTACTGCACATTTTTTTTTTTACCAATATTTTACATGGGGGGAAAAGTAACGAATATTAACTGTTCACCAGGTCACACATGTAACAGTACAATATATAGGTCAAACAATAATACAAATACAGGAAACAGCTGTTTACTTATTTTGTAATCTCATCAATACAGTCGTAAATAAACGGTGGTGGGCCGGGGGTGGGTGTGGGGGGGAGGGTGGAATCAGTACAAATGGTAGCGAGATTTCATATATTCCGCGTGATATTGTATTATTATTTCAACTATTTATCTTTCTTTCTTTATTTTTTGTTACCGAGTTCAGTGGCGGTGGTTCTTACACTGGAGTCGCCGACCCATAATGTCATCGTCATATTGTGGTAGCTTTTTTATTTTTTTTTAAATTGTTCATTTAAAGTTGTCCGCGGTTGTGAAACATCGTAAAGAGATTACCGCCAGGCAAAGAACACACCCGTGAAATAAACAGTATGAGAGCCACTGTTATAAAGTAAGTAAGAAGTTTCCCTTATCCCTAAAGGGTTGCCATCGGGGCAGATGAAGTATAGAACTCATCTGTTTCTGTAACTTCGGCATATGTAGAAATTGTGTGGTTATAGCCCCAACGCCCAGCCGCTTTTACCCCCCCCCCCAACTTAACGTCAAGTATAAATTTAAAGCTTGGTGGACTTGGAGGGACTTTCAGTTAGCTATAGCCACGACCTGGAATAAACTCGCTTGGCTTTCATCGAGAATGGAACCCAAGACTCTCAGATCAGCAGTCAAGCGCCCTAAAATATTTCATTGATTTAAGTTTCTAAAGTCAGTAAATGGCGAGTGAGCATAAAGGGAGATGGGTTTTTGCTAAGTAGTTATGGGTTTTTGCTAAGTAGTTGTGGGTTTTTACTAAGTAGTTATGGGTTTTTACTAAGTAGTTATGGGTTTTTACTAAGTAGTTGTCATTAAACGTTTCACCTTTATTATCGTTTTTTTTAAGTCAGTGAGAAGGTGATTGTAGAAAACAGTCATTTTTTTTCCTTACATATAAAGGTTTACTTGTTTATAATGTAGACATATTGGTAGTAAGATAAACAACTAGAAAGCAAATACCAGATATAAAGTTGTTGTTTTTTTTAAATGTGTTATTTTAATATGTTTTTGTGTCTGTCAGATTTCAATATTCTGTGTAAATGGTGTTTACATATAGTCGGTGAACATTCGGACCTCACTGCTTCACTCTCCCACCCCCCTCCTGGGTCCGAGACGGGGGGGGGGAAGGGGAGGATGGGTTATGACATGGATCAAAGGTCACGTTACGACTTATGATCTTCCTGTGAGATATACTTGTGTGAAGATGTCAGGCCCGGCACCCAGCTGTCCGCCAGTCTCGTGGCCGAGTCCCAGGGAAGCTGCTGTCAGATGGACCGAGGTGATAAACTGGCCGTTCCTGTGTTGTTGTTGTTGTTGTTGTTGTGTGTGTGATTGATGGGGTTTAGAGTGTCTAGTCTGGCTATTGTTGATGTCTGTCTTAAAGAAACATAAAAAAAAACAACGTTTTAGTTTCATGTAGCAAATACAGACATTTGGAAGAAATAAAAAAAAAAAGTGACAAAATTTTACTTTTTTTAATGAATGCACAAAAAGTTGTTTATTATATTCAATCGAAAGGTAAATTAACTATTCACCCAACTTTTTTTGTAAATTAATTTTTTTGACCCTGTTGGACCGTAAAGTAAAGTTCCCTTAGCCCTAAAGGGCTATCGAGGCAGATGAAGTGTAAAATTTATCTGTTTCTATAACCTCGGCATATAAAGGGATTGTGTGGTTAGCACAACGCCCAGCCGCCTTTACTTCCCCAACTTAATTAAGTCAGGTACCCATTTAAAGCTGGGTGGACTTGTGGGGCTGGAACAAACTTTCACCAGGATATGGAAAATTGCCCTTGGCTCTTACCGAGGATCGAACCCAGGACTCTCAGGTCGAGAGCCGAGCACATCACTATCCCACCAATTGGACAGAGAAAAGACAAATATATATTTATTCTGACGTAAATATTACATCTACTACAGCTATGACAACAAACAACACAGCCATGGCAATAAACAACACAGCCATGACAATAAACAACACAGCCATGACAATAAACAATACAGCCCTGGCAATAAACAACACAGCCATGCCAATAAACAACACAGCCATGACAATAAACAACACAGCCATGGCAATAAACAACACAGCCATGCCAATAAACAACACAGCCATGCCAATAAACAACACAGCCATGGCAATAAACAACACAGCCATGACAATAAACAACACAGCCATGACAATAAACAACACAGCCATGACAATAAACAACACAGCCATGACAATAAACAACACTGCCATGCCAATAAACAACACAGCCATGCCAATAAACAACACAGCCATGGCAACAAACAACACAGCCATGACAACAAACAACACAGCCATGACAACAAACAACACAGCCATGAAAATTTAAAAAACACAACTATGACAATAAACAACACAGCCATGACAACAAAAAAACACAGCCATGACAATAAACAACACAGCCATGATAATAAACAACACAGCCATGACAATAAACAACACAGCCATGACAATAAACAACACAGCCATGACAATAAACAACACTGCCATGCCAATAAACAACACAGCCATGATAATAAACAACACAGCCATGACAACAAACAACACAGCCATGACAACAAACAACACAGCCATGACAACAAACAACACAGCCATGAAAATTTAAAAAACACAACTATGACAATAAACAACACAGCCATGACAACAAACAACATAGCCATGCCAATAAACAACACATCCATGAGAACAAACAACACAGCCATGACAACAAACAACACAGCCATGACAACAAATAACACAGCCATGAAAATTTAAAAAACACAACTATGACAACAAACAACACAACTATCACATTTTCCGATACCACTTTACCATCTCTAACAGACTGATGACCACCGATTTAGATGGGACTAGAAAGACCTCCATTACGCAACACACCAGACACAGCTGTATTGTGTGTGTGATGGTGACTGTACTATGTTACCCCTGGAACCGATAGGGGGAGGATGTGACATGAGCGATCATTGACAACGACACGTGACTCGTTGGCCATTTGATAGTGAATCCAAACGTCAAAGCGTTTGTCTCGGGTTTGAACCCTCCGACCCCCCCCCCACCCTAGCACGAAATGCGTCAGTGCCGACTCGCTGTCGTCTGTCTGATTGGGACGAGGGGGTGTGTGGGGGGGTGGGTGGGGGTGGAACGACAATGGACAAAAGCTGTAGCTAGCATGGTGCCAGCAAGGTCATTACGGGTGAGATGGGCAAATAGTGGATCTGAGAGTTTTAGTAATGCATCTAAATATGAAAACCAACGAACAACATAACTTCGTCGAGCCTAACAGAATGTCAGGGCAGAGGGCGCTAGTAATACGTCTGTTCATAACTTTAAAAAAAATATTAACAAAATAAATGAAAACAGTTTAACAAAAGGAACCTTTTATTCCCAATCGACGCCATCTTTCTAGATCACATCACAAAACATGGCGTCATAGCAACAACCGCATACTCCCGAGATCGCGTCGCGCGCACGAGACTAATCTATAAATTCTATATCTTATAAACATTGTCTCAATATGATTCCAACAGATGAATAAACTCACGAGCTTAATACAATAAACTGGTTCGACTTACGTTAGGGAAAGATGAGCTCAGATTTCCATTTAAATATTTTCTCCACTTTTCAAACAAATAAAATTCATATGTTCCATAAACATCTTTCCCCTTGCCTACATATAAGTCAGAGGCGTACCTAGGGTGGGGGGGGGAGGGAGGTCCAAATTCGAAAGTCCCCCGGGGATCCAGCATGAGGGGGCCCCAAAAGTTTTTTACATTAAATATAAAGTACATTATCTCATGTCATGGTGTCGAATGTCAAAAGGCACGGGCCCCCAAAGAGGCCAAGCCCCCGGGCCCCCAAAACCCCAGGTTCGGCACTGATGTGTGTTTTTTTTTTATTTTACGATAAAAAAAGTTTTTATTTTTTATATGATAATAGTTTGTTTGGTGTTTCCAAGATCACCGGCTGGTACAATTGCATATAGGGTTGCGTTGCCCGGTCGTTGAAATGGAGTCGAACACACAGTGTAAACAATGAGGATATTTATTATACAAAACAAAATGTATACAATAAACGAAGATGTTCAAATCTGGTCGCACAACGTGAATGAAAATATAAATTGAAAATACATCGGATAAAACCCTGACCATCGACCAAATAAATACAACTTATATGTGTATATATGTGTATGTGTGTGTGTGTGTATATATATATATATATATATATATATATATATATATATATATGTCATGGCTGTCTATGTCATGGGTTAGGTTGACATTTTCACTGGAGACATTTGTTAAACTCGTAGCTACCATTGATTAACCACAACAAAAAACCACCCAGATGTGTCCATTCTGACCACCTTCAGAAGTTCAGACTAGACTTGTAATCTCCCCCACCCTTTTTTTTATAATAATAATTTTGTTGTTCTCATTGTTTGATTCCCCGAGGTGTGCCGCATGCTGAGCACCGTTAAAATCCCGTACGGTTAACTCCCCCCCCCCATCCCGCAAATCCCGCCAATCCCCCCCCCCACCATAGATACTTCAAACTCCAAGATATTTACTCTGTACGCACATATACACAAAAACACAGGCATACAAACATACACACAAACATAGACATACAAACATACATACAAACACAGGCATACAAACATAGACATACAAACATACACACAAACACAGACATACAAACATACACACAAACACGGATATACAAACATACACACAAACATAGGCATACAAACATACACACAAACACGGACATACAAACATACACACAAACACGGACATACAAACATACACACAAACACGGACATACAAACATACACACAAACACGGACATACAAACATACACACAAACACAGACTTACAAACATACACACAAACACGGACATACAAACACACACACAAACACGGACATACAAACACACACACAAACACGGACATACAAACATACACACAAACACGGACATACAAACATGTGTACAACGTGTAAATACACCAACATAACAAACAAGTCAAGGTTATTATTATAGAATTAGTCACAGAACAAAACCTGACCTTTGCAAACTTTCTTTTTTTTTTTTTTTTTTCAAATGTCATACTGCCCCCCTCCCTCTCCCCTCCCCCCACCCAGAGGTCCATGAGTAATTCATGCCATTGGTCACACCCGAGTCAACGTCAAGTGGGGCATCTCGACAAATCGCCTTACCCCCCCCCCTCTCTCCTCCCTCCTCACTCATTTCGCGATATTTAACTAATGGGGGTGGTGGTGGTGGGGCAGGGGGAGGAGGCCCTCAGTCGCCCCATGTGTCTACTACGCGCAGTGAGCATTCGGCGAAATGTAAATGTAAATGTCACACGTTGGCTGGTGAGTACTAAGTGAAATGTCAGACTTTTTGCTCACCGAGCAAGGATTGAGCAGGACAAGGATTGAGCAGGACTTTTTTTAATGAGGAAGGTGGGGGTGGGGGGGGGGCGGTGGAATAGGTCGCAACGGGATCATCGCGTTTGACCCCGGGGCGGGTGGCGGCTGGGGGGGGGGGGGAATAAGGAATACAAGGCAGTGCAGTTTTGTTGCAATGTGGCATTACACAGATTAATCGGCGGTTGAGATGTGGTATGTCCGGAACGGCTTGGTGCAGGCTACGAGTTCAAATCTCAGCAGCTCAACTACTTCCTTTCATATGAGACAGCAGTAACATTAATATTGAAAGCGCGGGGTTCTTAGATAATTGTCGATTGATGGAGCGTACTATGATGCTCCTATTGAGAGGCCTTTCAATGCACGGGACCTGTATCAGTCTCCCTATCGGACACCTCCCGAAAGGGCAGCTACCGTACTCCGTGATGTCTTTTTCAATGTTACCAGAAAGTTTTCAAACCAAATTAGCATAAAGCCTGCCAAAATGTAGCACAAAGTAGCACACGTATATACATAGCAACTAATTATTAACCAGTAATCTAGGTACAATGTACCTGGTACATGTATATATATATCGGTAATGTGGGCAGAATACATCGATAATGTGGGCAGAATACATCGGTAATGTGGGCAGAATACATCGGTAATGTGGGCAGAATACATCGATAATGTGGGCAGAATACATCGGTAATGTGGGCAGAATACATCGGTAATGTGGGCAGAATACATCGGTAATGTGGGCAGAATACATCGATAATGTGGGCAGAATACATCGATAATGTGGGCAGAATACATCGATAATGTGGGCAGAATACATCGGTAATGTGGGCAGAATACATCGATAATGTGGGCAGAATACATCGATAATGTGGGCAGAATACATCGATAATGTGGGCAGAATACATCGATAATGTGGGCAGAATACATCGGTAATGTGGGCAGAATACATCGATAATGTGGGCAGAATACATCGGTAATGTGGGCAGAATACATCGATAATGTGGGCTCTCATTGATCTCTACAAATCAATCATTAACTAACTGTCCATTATCACCACAACAGACTACATATCAATAACACCATAACACACCCGTGTGCCTCTGATCAGCTTATGGTACGGTACTGTAAACAAATATAATTACACGCTAAACCAAATTAGTTCGCGAGGGGTGGGGGTGAGGTGGATGGTCGTTCGGTAAAGCACTCGACTGTCGACCTGAGGGTCACTGGTTCGATCTCCGGTGAGGACCAATAGATCTTCAGGCCTTGGTTTTAAAGTCCCCGCTTCATCTCCCGTGGTGCCTCCATGGTCATTGCACTGTCGGCTATGGTTGGTATGAAATAAGGGCACCTTAAAAAAAAAAAACTGTCCCATTAGCGATTTATAGAATCTGAGAGATTTCATCTCCTCCTTGCAAGGCACTTCACACACCAAATAAACATTACTTTAATAAACTTTAACTGTCAAATGATCGAACAAGATATATCCAATCGATTTAAAGCATTTAGTTTGATAGACTTACACTTAGCTAGCTAAATTATTTCGATTAAGATTCTAGGAATTAAATTTGGGATTTTTTTTTTGGGGGGGGGGGGGTGATAAATAAGTTGCGGTTGTGTGCCTAAAAAAAAGTTACTATGTTGACCCTACACTAATTTGTACATATTTTCAACTGATTAATCGCCAGGTACAAGCATTCAATGAATTCTCCTTGAATCATTTTTTTTTTCCTTTTTTGATCAAAACTATTTATTGATTTTTATAAATAGTCAGTAACAAAAGTAATTACACATTCATACTAATAAATCACATACAGCGCTATATATATTTTTTTAACGTGCGTATGTATACATGGTAAGTCAAAATTATACATTTAATATCTAAACATTCGGTATTAAACAAACAAAAAAAAAAACACAACTATTATACAATAATTTAAGTCACGTATATTGTACTATATATTTATACGCACATATTTATAAATAGTGTTATATGAAAAATAAATTATACACTTATTTCCCTTTGTTTGATTTAGGTCAGTTGGGTTTTTTATTAAACACTGTGGCTTGAAACATTTGAACGATTTCTTTATTATTTCCAGAATAGTCAAGTATCACTTGTGGCTGCTCCAGTAGTAAGGGGTGGGGGGGGGTGTCTCACGCATCGCCCTTCTTACAGATGGGCAAAACTAGTCACCAACTGTCGAAAGCCCCTCTCAAGAAATAATTTCTTTCAAATCTGGGGCCAAGGGGGGGCCCCTTCAAATAATTTGCCCATGACCTACAAAATTCACCTGGAAGTCTCCCTTGCTAATGGACTGTTTATATTTCGTCCATCAAAGCCGGTGATGTTCGAGGCCCCCCCCCCCCGGACACAAAGATGTACCTGGGGACGGCCCTGAATGTTATGTTATTTCATTGGTAATATTTCTAAACAAAAAAGTCTAGAAATGTATTGAATAAAATAACATTGAACTTAATAGAATGTTGTTTATTTAATGTTATAACTATTATATGCGATTCTTTCACAGTGGTATAAAAATTAAAGGAACTCACAGACCAAGGCGAAAACTTTTCGTGTTGCGATTTCTCACGTGAGATACTTTAATTAATTTTTTTTTTTCGTAAGTTACTGCAACCGAGAATTTAAAATTATTTAAACATGATAACATTAGAACTATCATTACAGCAGAATTTAATTTTTTTTCAAATACTGCGTTATATTTTTATTTGTATGGTGAACCAGGAAACTCACTTGTCATAATGTCAGCAGCTGGCTAAATAAAGACCCCTGGCCTCCACCCCTGCCTTCACCCGCGTCCGTCTCTTCCTCGCCCTGAGCCCCTGGAAAAAAAAAACCCGACTCCCTCCCATATTCACACACGCATCCCGCCCGCTATTGTTTTGGAGGGGGGGAACCGCAAAATCCGATGAATGTATATCCACCCCCTTTCCCCCCCATCCCGACCCCCATTTACCGGCGCCCCACCTCATCTCACCTCACCTCGTTCACTCACCCATCCTCCTCCCTCCCCCCACCTCCACACGACCAGATGCCAAAGCCCCCCTCTCCCTCCCTCCCTCCCTCCCTCTCCGTGCACCCCATTGTGACATCCCGTCGGCGGTGAGTGACAAGGACCCCGCTGGGCTCCCTCCGCCGGGCGTCTACGCCGCTGAATGCATACCTTATAATTATCCCGCGTCTCAGATCACCAAGTTAATGCCGGCCTGCCAAGTTTTTGTGCTGGGCCCCACCCGTCCTCCCTTCCCAACCCGTCTACGTATCCATGATGATAAATTATCGCGCTCCCTCCCCCCTCCCCCATACCCCCGGCCTCTCTGTCTGTCTGTCTCTCTATATCTCTCTTTCTGCTTCAGAGTGACGTCACTGTCACCAAGTTGTCTACTTGATACAACTACAAACTTTTTTTCTGCTAAACTCTTAAGCTACTCTTCCTGTCACTCTCTCTCTCTCTCTCTCTCTCTTTCTGTCTCTCTCTCTCTCTCTGTCTCTCTCTCTCTCTCTCTGTCTTTCTCTCTCTCACTTTCTATCGCTCTCTCTCTCTCTCTCTCTCTCTCTATGCTGCTTCAGAGTGACGTCACTGACTCCATGTTATCTACAAGATGTCCACCACAAACATATTTTTCTGCTAACGTTCTTAAACCACTGCCTCCCCCCCCCCCCCCGCTTCCCCAATCCCCTACGGTAAATAAAGTTTTAAAATCAAATTGTCTTTCACCACGTGAATAAAAAAAAAAAGAAAAACTCAAACTTTCTTCATTTCCAATCGCTGCCAGATTTTTTTCCCGTGGTTCAAGTAAAAAAATAATCCGACACTATCCAAACCATCCGCCCATTTGGTGTGTGCGCGCGCGCGCGTGTGTGTGTGTGCATGCGTGCGTGGGTGGAGGTATCATCACCATCTTCTAGATCAGATATTTACCGGTTCGTAATTCGATATTGATCACTGTATCAAGACGATATTGTCAGCGCCTGGCGATGGCTTGCTTAGATTAAGGCCGACCTGACGACACCGGTAAATGATAGGCCAGTTTGGCTGCTTTTTTTTTTTTGTAAAAAAAAAAATAAAACTCGAGACCAGTGCAAAAGTTCCTGTTGTTGATGAACTTTCTCGGTAAACAACGGTGGCCTACAAGGGACGCAACTTTCCACATTACCCCAGACATTAAATTACCACGGAGTTATCTTTCTATTGGACTGCAGTAACAATGTGGCAATTTTGATTTAAAAGTGAAAAAGTAAATCCATTTCAATGTCCGTAAAGATCTTTTCTTTTGAAAATAAAAAACTACATAAAAAAACTTATTATAATCTAAATCAGAATACGATAATCAGGAGACATTTAATAAATCAAATTCACCAGAATACATTATCTATTTAAATTTTATGAAGGCTGTTTGCGGCTAAATATATTGGCTGTTACCAACTTTAGAAGAAATGTAAACTTGTCTGCGAAAGAAATATATAACAGCAGTTATGCCAACAAAAGGAAACATTTTGTGCGCTTGGTTATAATGCGAGCTCGGTGAAAAGGTCATGGGTCATGTGACGACAGATTCATCGACATAGAAAAACCGTTGTGAAATGGTTTAAATACATGTACCTGTTCAGTGATAATTTGTCAGTTCATCTTCCTTTGATATCTCTATACAACACTAACTCTCAGAATGATTTTATTGTTTGAAAACCAATTTTCATGACATTTTCGCATTTTTAATCTAGATTTTAGCTTAAATCAACACAAAAAAACAAACAATTTTAGCCCCCCGTCCCAAGCCCAATCAAAATCCTCTGTTGGGGGCCCCCCTTGATCAATGTGTATACGTTGTAATCATGACATTCGTACAGAAACTTAGTGAGGGGTGGGAAGGGGGGCATCATGCCCCGGGCGCTACTCACAAAGGGGCGCCAAATGGTATATTTTACATATAATATGTATATGGTTTTCGAATGGGAGGGGGGGCGCTAAGAAGGTATTAAAAAGGTATTGTGCCCCGGGCGCTACGGCACTGGATTCGTGTGATTTATTTTATAATTGATTTATATACACAAATGTACAAAGTATCTGGTGATCTACATTTTATCATAGTTTAGCAGCACTAAATTTGACACCATTTTTTATTAGCTGCCTGGGCAGTTGGGGGCATTGGATGTCCATGTGAACATTTCGTTGGTGGATGTATGCATCGTCATGTCGAGGTACGCCTGTCCAGTGTGGTGGAGGTCACCGGTTCGAAGCCTTTATACGATAATATTGTATCTCATTGAGTGGGGTTCATTTGATTCGAGACTAAACCCCCCACCCTTCCCCCCAATTATTACCCCAACCCCGCTTACGGCAACAACAGTGACCAGTACAGTCTCAGTGATGTAGAGAATCAAGACGACCCAAACTTCACCCCCCCCCCCAACTTGACCACAGCAATAGTTTCTATTAGGATGAATTGAAAAATCAGGAACATCAAAACAAGAACAGACGTATTGGCCATAACATAAAACATCGAAATTAACTTCATTTTAAAATCTAACACACAGAACAAACGTTTAGCTTGAAGATGAATTGTGCGAATCGACAAACTGACTTTGACTTTACATCTTGACTTAATGTTTCGTCGATGTGTCTATCTATCTATCTATCTATCTATCTATCTATCTATCTATCTATCTATCTATCTATCTATCTACCAATTATCTATCTATCTACCAATTATCTATCTATCTACCAATTATCTATCTATCTACCAATTATCTATTCATATAATAATGTATCTGTATATATCTATCTGTGTATATATCTATCAATATAACTTTCTATATTATTCTATATCCCATCTCCCTACACCCCCCCCCCAACCCTCCTTCTATCTCTCGCACGACAGAACAAGGATACATCCTGACAGGTTCACAGTTAACAAAGGTGAAAACCTCAACATTTTCCTCTGGTGGTTCAAGTGTGAAGTTTGACAGTCCAACATGAGCGAGGAGGGGGGGGGGGGAAACCAAAAACCGAGAAAGTAAAATTAAAAAAAAAATATAATAATAAAAAAAAAAACCCAGACCACTGAATTGTTCATAGTTGGCAGTGGGGAATCAGGTTACGATATCCACCCACCATCTTGGGCCCCCACAACAATTCTCAGCTGTCAACGCCCTCCACGGCCGTAGTCAGCCCCCACCTCCCCTCACCCCACCCGACCCCCCGCCCTCTTTTTTTTTTTTAACTTTTCTTTATTTTTTTTTCTTTTATTTTTAACGTTTGATCGCTTCGACTCTTCCAGCCACGCTCTAATTGGCTCCTCTCCCGTCACGTGACCGCTAATTAGCATACCGAGCTGACAGCAGACGTCAACACGAATTTGAATCAGAAGCTGTGAAGGAGGTGGTCTAGCGTTGTGGCCGTGTCAGTGCCTATCTTGGTCTTTTAAGTGTTGGATTGGAAATGGGAATGGTTTTAAAATAAATAAATAAATGAGACGACCAAAGTACTGAAATATTTGAGAGAGAGATATAGAAAAATTGTGTGTGTGAGAGAGAGAGAGAGCGAGTACTACAAAGTCGATTGTGTTGGTTGAGTGGGTGGAATGAATACATCTGTAAACAAAGTCTAATGTGAGAATTGAGAAAACATTTTAAGAGAGCAAAGCGGAAGAAAATTAAGGTATTAGAAATTGGATGGCTGTGTTTTTACAACTTCCAGATAGATAGATAGATAGATAGATAGATAGATAGATAGATAGATAGATAGATAGATAGATAGATAGATAGATAGATAGATAGATAGATAGATAGATAGATAGATAGATAGATAGATAGATAGATAAACAGACAGACAGATAGATAGACTCATAGATGTATTTTTCACCAATGTATAAATCAGTGGCAGCCATTTTTATCAAATCTTTGCTGAGTTGTACATTTATTTCATAAAACAGTTGACTGGATGAGAAAAGCGCAGATCCAGGTTTAGGACAGAATCAAGCCTAGTACAGATATAGGCGTGACACAGATATAGGCGTGACACAGATATAGGCGTGACACAGATATAAGCGTGACACAGATATACGCCACTTCCACCACTAACACAAGCACACATCAGTTGTCCTGTTGACTGGAATGGAAGGACACAAACACAAATCTGTTGTCCTGTTGACTGGAATGGAAGGACACAAACACAAATCTGTTGTCCTGTTGACTGGAATGGAAGGACACAAACACAAACGGTTGACTGGAATGGAAGGACACAAACACAAATCTATTGTCCTGTTGACTGGAATGGAAGGACACAAACACAAATCTGTTGTCCTGTTGACTGGAATGGAAGGACACAAACACAAATCTGTTGTACTGTTGACTGGAATCGAAGGACACAAACACAAATCTATTGTCCTGTTGACTGGAATGGAAGGACACAAACACACACGTGTTGTCCTGTTGACTGGAATGGAAGGACACAAGCACACACGTGTTGTCCTGTTGACTGGAATGGAAGGACACACACATCTGTTGTCCTGTTGACTGGAAAGGAAGGACACACACATGTGTTGTCCTGTTGACTGGAAAGGAAGGACACACACATGTGTTGTCCTGTTGACTGGAAAGGAAGGACACACACATCTGTTGTCCTGTTGACTGGAAAGGAAGGACACACACATCTGTTGTCCTGTTGACTGGAATGGAAGGACACACACATCTGTTGTCCTGTTGACTGGAATGGAAGGACACACACATCTGTTGTCCTGTTAACTGGAATGGAAGGACACACACATCTGTTGTCCTGTTGACTGGAATGGAAGGACACACACATCTGTTGTCCTGTTGACTGGAATGGAAGGACACACACATCTGTTGTCCTGTTGACTGGAAAGGAAGACGCGGGTGACAATCAAAATGTAACCAGAGAGTTCAATGATGGATGACGGTGATATGACGTTTTGATAGCTAGACCTCAGGTGAAATGAGTGACCCCCCCCCCGCCTACCACACAACAATGTATGATGATTTTATGTAGTCCAGGTTAGACCCGTGGGGGCATGGCCGTAGCCAGGGGGGGGGCCAGAAGGGGTTTCGCCCCCTCCCCCCAAGTGAAAAAGTTTGCCCCCCCCCCCCTGAGAATTTTTAAAAATATTGTTTATTTCCAAGAAAATGTTGAAACTTTTTTAATTCAATAAAAATGTTTTTTAAATTTTCTTGTAAGTCTAAATTTCCCTAACAATTTTCGATTTAAATAAATTAAGTTTTTAAAATAATTAAAATTGTTTTTACAAAATCAAGCGGAACATCATTGCGCGAACTAAATTTGCTTTTTTCAGAACCAAAAAACATGAACGCTTTCAATGAGAATTTGCGTAACCGCCATTTTGGTTAAAACATGACATAAATAAGAGTGTTTTTTTTTCATTTTCGTTTTTTGTTTTAAAATGGATCGTTTTGTAATAAGAAAAAATCAAGAGATAAAATTAATTTCTATTAACAAACATAACGATGGCCAATCGTGTAGTCATAGTTGTGACGAAGAAGAAGATGCTGCTTCTACTTCTGCTACATCTGCCTCTACCAGACAACATCAAAAACGGCTCTTTTCAGAGCCACTCTCAACAACTAAGCAAAAACAAATTAATGATCTAGCAAAAAAGGATGAACCTATCAAACAAATTATATTACCTACCTATCCTAAAAATAATCAGAATCGGTCTTTCAGGTCAGAATGGTTTCAATATTTCAAGTGGTTGGAACATTCTCCGTCCTTGGACGCTGCATTTTGTTACCCATGTCGCTTGTTTGCTGCATTTTGTAAAGAGGATACCTATACGAAAATCGGTTTTAAAAACTGGAAAAGTGCATTGGATAAAACTAAAACTGGATTTTACAAGCATGCTTTGTCTGAAACTCATGTACAGTCTATGTTATTATGGTCCGAAAGAAATATCAGAGTTGAATGTAATAGGTCTGTTTCAACACTAGTCAATGACAGTGTGCTTGAAAAACATAGATATTACATTTCAAGTATTTTTGAAATTATTCAGTTTCTTGTCATTAATGAGCTTCCTATCAGGGGATCATATAACATAGAAGAGCATTTAGAAGAAAGCTTATTCAATAACTAATTTGAATTTACATTGAGAAAAGACCCAAAATTAGCTGATTCTTACCAAATTATTCCAAAAAATGCCACATACCAATTCCCAGAAATTCAGAATGAAATAATTCAAATAATGAATGACCTGGTTAAAGAAGAGATTTCTAATGACATAAATAATTCAGATGTTCCATTTTTTACTCTATTGGAGGATGGAACAAAAGACAAAAATCATAGGGAAAACATTGCAATTGCTGTCAGATACGTTAAAAATGATGAAATTTTTGAATCTCTGCTGTCAATATAAACAACAGTTCTTTTGGATGCTAAAACATTTACACAAAAAACATTAGAAACACTGGAAAAGTATGGTATAAATCCAAAAAACATGCTGAGCCAATGTTATGATGGTGCCTCAGTGATGAGTGGTAAAAAGGGTGGAGTTCAGGCACTAATTTAAGAAAAACTAGTGAAAGAGATTCCTAATGAACATTGCTATAATCATAAGCTTCATTTGGTTATAACAAAAGCTGTTTCTGTTTTGGCAATTGTTAATGAATTCTTTAGTCAGTGTGGGCAGTTATATAATTTTTTGTCTCGTGGTATTGTGGCTCCTATGTATAAAGGCAAAGCTCTATCGCGCTTATTGGAACAACGATGGTCAGGTCATCTTCATGCTTGTAAGATAATTTATGAAAATTACGACCATATATCAGAAACCTTAGAAATAATATCTTTAAACCAAGGAAAACATTTTAACGGAGATGATGTAGCTCTATGTACCGGTCTCTATATTGTGATAAAGAAACAAGAGTTTGTATTTTGTCTGTTAGTAATGAAACAAATTTTAGAAATTCTCTCACAAGTTGACAAGGGATTACAAAGCCATGATATTTCTTTGGAGCAGGGTTGTAATTTGGTTTTTGCTGCAACATCTGCAATAGAAGAACTAAGAAATGAAGACAGTCTAAAATCTATACTACAAGAAATGTCAAATTTATGCAAAGTACAAGAAGTTGAAACGAAAAGAAAAAGGAAGTTCAACTCTTTACTGGACAATTACATAACAAGTGAAACGACAGGCAACAAAGCTTCATTCAGCAGTGACAGTAATGAAAGCAATGAGTTAGGTAGAATATTTTATGAAATTTTAGATGTAATACTGAGTGAAATAAAGAAAAGGTTACAGAATAATGATGACATTTATATGACAATATGTGCAGCAGAAAATTTGGATTATGAAAACGATAAGTTAAATTATCTCAAAAGATACAATATCATTATTCCGAGCAAAGAAGAAATGAAAGTGGCCAAAAACTTTTTTGAGAGAAATAAAATTGAAAAACATAATGTCTTCAGTGAAGTGTACAAACATAAAAGTGCTTTTGAAGACTGCTATAGTTTGCTAGCAGCAGTAAAAACTTTTGCTTGCAGCACAGCTATGTGTGAATCAACTTTCTCAGTTCTAACACGTATTAACAGTCATCAAAGACTTTCTATGTCCCACCAAAGAATGTCTAACCTAGTATATATGGCCTTTGAACAGAAGAGAACGAAACAACTAGAAGTAGAAAAGGTCCTGAGAAGATTCAACTCACTGAAAAATAGAAAAATACAACTCTACTAGATAAAGGTTGAAAAGTCTTCTGACCAATTAAATTACATACTTTTCTTTTCATATGTTATATGGATAGTCATTAAATCTGAAAAACATTTAACAAAAAGTTGTGTAATATTTTTTTATCTGAAAAATTATATCAAATTGTGTAAAACTTGCATATACTATTATATATATACACACACATATATATATATATATATACTATTATATATATATATATTTATATATTCGTTAATAATATTGCCCCGCCAAAAAAAAATCTTGCCCCTCCATTCTAGAAGTCCTGGCTACAGGCCTGCGTGGGGGGAAGGGATCGACGTTCTGTTGAAGATGTCGATGTTTGCTGAGATAACATCTAACAATACAAAAAAAAGGGTCCCCTGAAAATGTCCAACGACAAAATGACCAATGTCACAAGGAACCAAATAATTGTATTTTTTTTTGTAACTGAAGTGGAAACTGAGATCTTTATGACTGATTATATTATCTATCTATCTATCTATCTATCTATCTATCTATCTATCTATCTATCTATCTATCTATCTATCTATCTATCTATCTATCTATCTATCTATCTATCTATCTATCAATCTATCTATCTATCTATCTATCTATCTATCTATCTATCTATCTATCTATCTATATAACCTATCTATATAACCTATCTATATAACCTATCTATATAATCTATATATCTATCAATCAATCAATCTATCTATCTCTATATCTATCTATCTATCTATCTATCTATCTATCTATCTATCTTACCTATCTATATAATCTATATATCTATCAATCTATTTATTTATCCATTTAATCGGATCGAATCGAATCTAATCTATCTCTCTATCTATAACTATCTATTTATATATCTATATAATCTAATCTAATCTATCTATCTTTGCGTCTTTAAATTCATCTACATAGCTCAATCTGTTTGATTATCATGTGTCTGCTTACGAACTATGCTTGGTCCACTGGATTTATTTATTTTTGAATTCAACTGCCTTTATATCCACCTTATATCCATCCTCTTCTTTCCAATTATTATCCACCTAGCTGTACATCATTCCCAGCATACATCTGTACATACATCAAGCCTCCTACCAGCAATCGGTCAATTGGTCAGTACATCCACTCATCCATTTATCCCATCAATGCAACCATTCTTTTTTTTAAAGTCCGTGTGTCCGATAACCAGTCTGTCAATCTGTGTCTGTCTGTCGAGCCAATATACCAATCTGTCAATATGTGTCTGTCTGTCGAGCCAATATACCAATCTGTCAATATGTGTCTGTCTGTCGAGCCAATATACCAATCTGTCAATATGTGTCTGTCGAGCCAATATACCAATCTGTCGATATGTGTCTGTCGAGCCAATATACCAATCTGTCGATATGTGTCTGTCGAGCCAATATACCAATCTGTCAATATGTGTCTGTCTGTCGAGCCAATATACCAATCTGTCAATATGTGTCTGTCGAGCCAATATACCAATCTGTCAATCTGTGTCTGTCTGTCGAGCCAATATACCAATCTGTCAATATGTGTCTGTCGAGCCAATATACCAATCTGTCAATATGTGTCTGTCGAGCCAATATACCAATCAGTCAATATGTGTCTGTCGAGCCAATATACCAATCTGTCAATATGTGTCTGTCGAGCCAATATACCAATCTGTCAATATGTGTCTGTCGAGCCAATATACCAATCTGTCAATATGTGTCTGTCGAGCCAATATACCAATCTGTCAATATGTGTCTGTCGAGCCAATATACTAATATGGTGATTGTGTTATGGAGTTAAGTACAACACGGTTGAAAAAGAGAAAGTAACAGCACATAAATTATGAGCTATAATTGTGACGGTGTCCAGCAGTCTCAAATGACGCATCATCTGTCCCGGTGTCCCTTTGAAAGGTCAGTCTATCTCTTCATCTGTGGCACTCAACATCACACTAAGAAAGTATAATATGTATAAAAGCGAATTAATACAACAGTACTCCAGTTTAAAAATACAAATCGGATCTGCCCAAAACCAAAAAATAACCTAGCCCATAGATATATAAGACTAGATCGCTTATGCTTATTTAACAGAGACTGAAAAAGTGTTTTGTGTGCGGACCCTAACTTCAAAAAGAGAAGAGTAAATTTTTTTATTTTTTTTTGCTATTTGTTTATGCAATCTATGCGTACTTCCGTACTACGTCATCATAGTTGCAAAGAATTTGTAAAAATAAATAGGTTATACTCATTGTATTCGGGGACCGACCATATAACACGTTTACATAGCCCGTAAGCGACCTAGTCTTATATATCTATGAACTAGCCTACCGATCAAGCCTAAGGGGATATAACTCAATGCAAAGGTTTTGCAGGGTACAGCTAGTTAATACATGAATATATCTCAGAACATGTCTTTGTTACTTATTTACTTTCATTAGCAATTCCTAATTTCACATGAAGTAATGTTTCGGTAAGTACATAGCACATGGACACATCTTTACAGAAATAAAAAAAATAAGTTGTTAGAATTGTCTCGTGTTGATTAAAGAGGGTATTTTTGTTTTTTAGGAAACTAGCTTTGCTTTAAGCAAATAGTGTGTGTGTGTGTGGGGGGGGGGGAGGATGCTTGTCATGTGAACTTGATGCACTGTAAATGGGGGCTTGCCGCTACGTACGTGTAAGCAACGTTACACAAGAGTCCAGCCATAGACGATTTATTTAGACATAGTCCGATGATTGAAGTAATGAAATAATAATGTAAGAATTAAACTGGGTCATTTGGAGCTGAAATAAACCCAACCATCGGGCGCCATTGCTTCATAGAATTTAGTGGCTCACATTTCCCGCACTGATGTATTCCACATTTTTTCACAAATTGCACTAACTCGAATGAAGTAGTCAAAGAGAGATAACCGTGTTTATTTAAACTACTAGATAATTACGTCCCTTGAAAAAAAATTATTTATTAAATTTTTTTTTTAACAGATATCTTTTATTTTAGACTTTTTCTTTTTGTATACTAGCATTAAAAAAAAAAGAATTAAATTTGAATACGATAGATTCTAAGTGGATCACGATAACAGAAATATAAAAACTGAGTCACTCCAAGAAGGAAATCCGAAAATTTAATTCTACTAAGGCTGCCTGCAGACTGTCTTCGGCCTCTGTCTGACCCTCGGAATGTCCAAGGCATAGTGTATTATAATTTAGAAAGTGAGGGGGGGAGGCCCTGATTGCTTAGGGCCCTTGACAAGTCTTCGGTTTACCTGTCCACCGTGCCGGACCTAAGTCCATTATTCTCAAACATAATATCATAAATACAATTTTATCCCATTAATTGTTTCGTCTTTTCGCTCATCGGTTTGTTAACCCGTATTACAGTTTTCGGGTTGTCATTAGTAACGTCCGCTGTTGTATAAACCAGGTCACCGGAAGGCTGAGCGGTAGAGCGCCACGTCAACAGAAGTGAAGGTCTCGGGTTTAAGTCCCATTAAACGCAGCACAGTTCTTGAGTTGTTGAAGGATGTCCGAACGACTTACACTGGGTGCATCAGATTCCAAATATTACACCAGCAGTATGGTGTGTCTATAGTAAAACTTTGGTCAAATCAACTTCATTTTTCATGTGTCTCTTCTAAAGATAACGTCATGTGTAGCTAATGTAAAACAAAAACAAAAAATAAGCGAGTTTCATTTCTCACGAATTACTTTAGGTAAGTGACTAGCACAATATTTACATTTACTATTCCTGACTAATCTCAAGAAGTTATTTAAAGCTGAGTGAGGTTTGAACCCAAGACTATTAGGTTGTCTCGTTCTACTGCAACTCACTGGGGGATGGACGGTCGTTCGGTAAAACGCTCGGTTGTCGACCTGAAAGTCCCTGGTTCGATCTCCGGTGAGGATCCATGCATATTACAGGTTATGGTGCCTCCATTGATATGGTGGGTATGAAAGAATGGTCCCATAAAAAACGTCCCATTAGTGGTTTACAGGATCTAAGAGATTTCATCGCATCCTTACATGGACGTTATACACTCTTCACCTCACAGCCCGTTCGAATTAAATTTTTCCGTTTTATTTCATTTCAATTTTTAAAGAACATATTCTTAAGGTCAGTTTTTTGTTGGAATGTTGATTTTTCAATATATATATATATATATATATATATATATATATATATATATATATATATATATATATATATATATATATAGTTACATAAAAACTATAAATGATTCATATACAATATAACCAACCGAAAATACCGCATGTAAATGTAAAGAAACAGCAAACGTTTTCACAAAATTATTTTCATGTTCTCAGCCAAACATTTCCCTCCAGAAACATTTTTTTTGTTTATATTTCATGTAAACTTCTATGACACACAGTCACTTGTGGACGGGGTCGGCCCCATGTCTCTTGAGACCCCGAGTGCAGAAGAACATTTGTTGGGCCCTTTAGAATAAAAAGACAGACACAACTAAGGGTTTAAAATTGGCTATGTGTGTGTGTGTGGGGGAGGCTAACTGGTGGGCCCATCCTTCGATCCGCCTCTGCTTGTGGAAGTAAGAGCAGAAAACTTGTACCGAGATGTAAGGGAGACAACCTCGAGTAAAATGTAATTCTAATTAAGTAGAGTTATATCCCCTAATAGTACACCACATTACAGCGATATAAACAGATTCAATCTCAAACCAGTTCCGCTTTATCCTTTAGGCACAGTAGGCACTGTGCCTAGGGCCTACGGACTTTTCAAGGGCCTACGAAGGCCAGAACATAAAGTGAAAACAAGTGCATTCTTGAAAAATATTTTAAAAAATGAAATCGGGGAGGGCCTACGACTTTGAAAGTGCCTAGGGCCTACGATGACTTTAAAAGGGCCCTGTCTCAGACAGCCTGTAAATAAACAAAATAAAGTAAAAATTTGAATCAGGATACGAATGTGAATTACATTTGGTAATCGAAGAATGGTTTTTCGTCGTGTTCTAAAGAACCTTTCCACAGCATGTGTTCCTATTCTCCATATCATATATTATCATACAGCTTAAAATTAGTCAGAAGGTGTAGCAAGAAATTATACTGTAAAGTGACGGTTGCGCAAGGTTAGGTTAAAACACCTGTCAGATATGGTGACAGTTCCACGATTCATTGTCATTTACTTTACTATACAAATGTCTACAAAGCATATAAGAAATTATTTATCATTCTGCGTAACGAAATTCATTTGGCGTCTTAATTTTGCATATCAAAAAATGACAAACTGGAAATTTAAACCAATAAAAAGAAATATGTTTGTAGAGTGAAATTGATTCTTCTTTCTTTCTCTTTTTTTTTTTTAACGTAGAACCAATATATATTAGCTCACCTGTTGAAAAATAATTCTTGGCAGTATTTTAATTATACATAGATACATGTGTGTGTGTGTGTGTGTGTGTGTGTGTGTGTGTGTGTGTGTGCGTTAGGCCCGTAGCGTGCGGGGGACCCCTCTGCTTGTTTGCTCTGCTTAGTTTCCTGGCCCTTCCCTGCTATTGGCCTGGCCCCTGCTGTATAATTTTCACGCTACGGGGCTGGTGTGTGTGTGTGTGTGTGTGTGTGCGTGTGTTTATTTCTTTACTGAGAAGAAAAAATGTTAAACTAATTTTAAGTATTAGTTACAAAATACTATGAGAATTTTTTTTCACCCACTCCATTCATTCATGCTACAGATTTCGCTCACTCCCCCTCCCTCCCCCACTATTTTCCCCAGGAAATGGCACAACCAATGGAGCAAGACGACAATGAATACATTTTTTTTAATCGGCTATCACGCCCTTCCCCCCCCCACCCCCCCACCACCCCCCCACCCCCGATAATATTATGCGGCTAATTAAGTTGCTTCACAAGCCACAACCATCGGGAGGCTGGAGAAATTACATCTTTCAAATTAACAGTCATTTGCACAACCACAAAAAAATTTTCAGCTTTTAGTTTCTATTAGGCCTAATCATTAACGTTAGGGTTTTTTTTTTTCAATGATAGTTGATCAATTACATGGTGATAGAGTTTACATATAGACAAATACCTACATTTGAATAGGTCAGTTCAATATATAGTTGAATAGTTAGCTTCAGGGTGAAATTTAGACTAGATAGATAGATAGATAGATAGATAGATAGATAGATAGATAGATAGATAGATAGATAGATAGATAGATAGATAGATAGATAGATAGATGAGTGTGGGGGAAATGTATATACAGATGGACGAAAAGTTTGATGGTCAGATGGGTGAATAGATTGGAATACAGGCGACTGGGTGAGTGAATAGATTGGAATACAGACGACTGGATGGGTGAATAGATTGGAATACAGACGACTGGGTGGGTGAATAGATTGGAATACAGGCGACTGAGTGAGTGAATATATTGGAATACAGACGACTGGATGGGTGAATAGATTGGAATACAGACGACTGGGTGGGTGAATAGATTGGAATACAGACGAATAGGTGGGTGAATAGATTGGAATACAGACGACTGGGTGGGTGAATAGATTGGAATACAGACGACTGGATGGGTGAATAGATTGGAATATAGACGACTGGGTGGGTGAATAGATTGGAATACAGACGAATAGGTGGGTGAATAGATTGGAATACAGACGACTGGGTGGGTGAATAGATTGGAATACAGACGACTGGATGGGTGAATAGATTGGAATACAGACGACTGGGTGGGTGAATAGATTGGAATACAGACGAATAGGTGGGTGAATAGATTGGAATACAGACGACTGGGTGGGTGAATATATTGGAATACAGACGACTGGGTGGGTGAATAGATTGGAATACAGACGACTGGGTGGGTGAATAGATTGGAATACAGACGACTGGGTGGGTGAATAGATTGGAATACAGACGACTGGGTGGGTGAATAGATTGGAATACAGACGACTGGGTGGGTGAATAGAAGAATGGGCAGATAGGCTAATACATTGAGATATCTACATACTGAAAGACGGAAATACGCCCCTGTAAGTAGGAGACGGTTATCTGATATATCCTGTAAACCATTATGGTGTGTGTGTTTTTTATGACGTCATTCTTTCATCCTCCCCCCCCCACCAAAGCCGATAGTGAAATAGTAATCGAGGCACCACGGGAGAAATAGCAGGGACTTAACCAAGATCCAACATAGCCATTTGTCCTCACCAGAGATCTAGCCATGGACGCTCGGGTAGAGAGTCGAGTCTTCTACCCCCTCGACCATACAGCTGTGTGTGTGTGACGCCCCTGTAAGGATGAAATGAAATCTCTTAGATCCTATAAACCACTAATAGGACGGTTTTTTTGGTGCCCTTCTATCATCCCCAACATAGCTCGATAGTGCATTGGCCATGGAGGCACCACGGGAGATATGTCTGTCTACCTGTCCATCTGTCTGTCTGTCTATCTGTCTTTCTATCTGACTAAACGTGTATCAGTAAAGATGAGATAAAATCTCTTAGCTCCTATCAACCACTAATGGGACAGTTTTTATGGTGTCCTTCTTTCATCCCCACCACAGCCGAAAGTACAATGGCCATGGAGGCACCACGGGAGATATAGCGGGGACTTTAGCCATGATCTGAAATATCCATTTGGTCCTCATCGGAGATCGAACCATGGACCTTCAGGTCGATAGTCCGTCGTAGAATGATTGATCTACTGATTGACTGACCGAAAGATGTATAAGTTATAGTTTTAGTCAGAAAGGTAAGAAATAAATTATGAATAAATTCACGAAGTAATTAGTAAAGTTAAAAATAAGAAGACAGCCCGAGAATATTTCCTAAATACGACATCGAAATAAAATGTCTTGCTGTCAAATACTCTTTAAAATAAAAAAAAAATGGAAAAAAAAAACAATAAAAGCAGACGACATTAATTTTTTTTTTTCGGTTCCTTGCAAGATGAGACACGATGAGGCACGCACAGATCACAAGGGCCTCGGTATTGTTAGAGCCGGCAAATTAACGGGTATTAATCACTTTTAGTGTGCCTGTGAGTAGAGAGAGAGAGAGAGAGAGAGAGAGAGGACACACACACACACACACACACACATACACACTCAAGCAAAAAAAAATGAATTAAATGGTCTGCTAATGAATACCGTACTGTTGTGTACTTGTAACGGCGGCATTCATCCAGCACTCACACCAACACACACACACACACACACACACACCAACACACACACACACTGTCACACAGACCCTGGCCACTCATTATCATATTTCATTTCTTAATGCATCATAAAAACTCAACACCGCGAATCGGTTTCGCCCACGCTTTTAAAAAAAAAAACACGGAGAAATACAAAAAAAAAAAAGAAAAGGAGAGAAAGAAATTCATTTGCAATGGCACGCTCTGTTTCAGTCTTTTCTGTCCAGGGGTCATGGGTCAAGTGTAATCAGTGCTCACACTCCAGCTCAAGGGCGGTAATTTGCCTAATACCAATCTGCAGTCTCCATTTTTTACTGGATACTCTCCCTTGCCTTACCAAAAAAAATCAGAATATTTTTATTTTCGACTTTGGTGCCGTCTGTCGTTGTACATTGTGTTGTGTTTTTTTTTTTTTCTATTCTCGATTGAATGTTTCTCGAAGTGTACTGTAACGTAAATATAAATAGCTAAATTAATAAATAGATTAATGAATATATATATATATATATATATATATATATATATATATATAACGAGAGAGAGAGAGAGAGAGAGAGAGAGAGAGAGAGAGAGAGAGAGAGAGAGAGAGAGAGAGAAATACCGTGTATTCTTGAACTTTCTAGAATAGTAATTGTTTATTATTTTAGATATCTACAAAACAAAACACAAAATAGGGGGATAATTCATATTAAAGTATTTAAATTTACATTCAGGGGCGTATACAAGTCGCTGTAGGCCCTAGAAACTTAAACACCCAAAGGCTACGGGAGGATTGGTGAATCCCCCCTGAAGATAAATGTATTCTCAGATAGACAAGTACAGTGGTACCTCGAGATACGAATTTAATTCGTTCCGTAACGTTGCTCATAGGTCAATTTGCTGGTATATAAAAAAAAAACAATCTCGTATGTCAGGGCACTCATTTGTCGGGCTCTGTTCAGGTGGTGGCTGAATTTTATCTGTTTCTATGACAACACTATGAAACATCAATAAAAGAAAACGAGATTGCGTTCCCCTTTCTTTCAGTATACATTTTTTGGTTGGATTCATATAAAGATTATGGGATGAAAAGTTGTGAAACAAATAATTTCTGAACTGATAGATGCCATGTGCCCCAGTGGTGCCTCCATGGCCATTGCACTATCACCTTAGGTGGGATGAAACAGAAGCGCAGCAACAAAAAAACCTGTCCCATTTTAGTGGTTTATTACATCTAAGACGTGTCGTGTAGATCAGTTCACATTGTTAATCGTTTATAGATATCAATAACGGGCATACTGTTTGATCGGTTTCTTCGATTTATTCCGATTGGGCACCGTGGAGATCTCTGTGGATGTCTTGTTTGACCGGGGCGGAGGGGGTGGGGGGTGGAGGTGGTTCTGTTTAATTGTTGATTATCACAATCAACTAGGATGTTCAATACTGACAGACGATGGATCAACTCAACACCTGGTGCCACGCCATGTCAAATAAGTTTAATCATACACACTTGTAAAGTTTAACATAGTGTAATAAAGAACATATTATGACTATTATTAGACTCGGGAGAAGTGAACATAATGTCTGCCTTCTATCAGTCTACAACGGAACAGCCTATAAGTTCCCTTCTATCAGTCTACAACGGAACTGCCTATAACTTCCCTTCTGTCGGTTGGTATTTTGGTAGCGTTGGCATAGCCCAAATGTTTACATTGACGTCAAAAACCAAAAAAAAAAAAATGACGCATTTAACAAACAACTACATTTACTGCGCGTCTTCTGGCGACCTGGTGGTGGGCGGTGCCAACCATATCGCGTCATCAATTTATGAGCTGCACAAAATCACGTCATCATTTTATGCACTCCACAAGCATCACGCTGTGATATTTTTTATTTATTATAATCTTGAAATTCACAGAATCGGCATCACAAGTTGTACATCACAACCTCACCATAATGACAGCATTATGTGTGTTTTATGAATATTTGTATAATTATATGTGTACTAGCTGCACCATGCAAAACCTTTGCATAGAGTTATATCCCCTTAGGCTTGATCGGTAGGCTAGGTTATTTTCGGGCAGATCCGATTTTTTCTTGATTGTATTTTAAACTGGAATACTGTTGTATTAATTTTTTACTTTCGATTTAACGCAGAGCCCAAATCGCTATTATATATATTAAACTTGAGTCAAAAGAGAAATTAATCATTAGGTCAGTGTCTTGTCAGCAGTCAGGTTTTTTTTTCTCTGCTTTACGTAATATGTAAATAGTAAAGTTCACTTAGCCCTAATGGGCCATCGGGGCAGATGAAGTGTAGAATCCATCTGTTTCTATAACCTCGGCATATGAAGGGGTTGTGTGGTTAGCATATCGCCCAGCCACTTTTACTTCTCCCAACTTAAAGTCAGGTACCCATTTAAAGCTGTGTGGACTTGTGTGACGACATTGAAACACATTTCGCCTGGAAAAATTCCCCATGATTCTCACCGAGGATTGAACTCGGGACTCTCAGGTCGACAGTCGAGTATCTAAACCACACGGCCATCCGTCCCACTTACGTAGTATGTGATCAACACTTAAATTATGCCTGCATGAGATGGGAAAACCGTTAGTTTTGATACCAGAAACTATATAGTCGGCTGGAATTGACGTCAAGGGTGCTTTCTTTGCACTCTACATCGAATGCCCTCAAACAAGTTGTGATGGCGCTGAAATCAAAACACCAAGACAAAGACGAAGTCAATAAATAAATAGAAAATCATTATTTATTTTAAAGTAGACCATAGTCGTAATGTGAAGTCCCTGTAAGGATGAGATTATATCATATAAACCACTAATGGGACGGTTTTTTTATAGTGCCCTTCTTTCATCCTCACACCATAGCCGATAGCGCAATGGCTATGAGGCACCACAGGAGTTAGAGCGGGGATCGAACCAGAGACCCTCAGGTCGACAGTCGAGCGTTTTGCCACACGATCATCCGTCCGGACAATAGACGTAGTGTTGGTCATTTTGGAAAGACTTGAAAATATTTATATTGCCCGTTAAGTCAAATACTGAGTGGTGCCTCATTATAAAACTACAATACTCAGAGGCGGATTTAAGGACGGGTGAGAGATATTACAATTTATCGTGCAAGTTAAATGTTAGAAAATTACACCTCCCCCCCCCCCTCCCCCACCCCTTGCACTTTCGAAACAGTCAGCTATTCATGGTTAGGTCATTCAACAGGGGCCATCACTCCTGTCAGAGTATTATTCATCACGTTACCAGCCACAAATGTTTACAGTTTTTCACATTCACAAATAGAAACCATTAGTCACCTCACGTATCCACCACTAGTGCGCAGTTATACTAGAGTTTTTCCAATAATATATCGCTGCAATATCGCATTCCGTATACACAGTTTTATTTTACTTCTCTGCACCACATCGGACCAAATATTGTAATCGAATACAAAGTTTCATATCGATTGAAACTGAGAAGCAAGTTATAAACATAGATATTATCATTATTATCTATGAGTTATAACTGATTTCAGATTTCCCAAATCACGACTAGAACCGCCAGATAAACCGCCAGATAAACCACCAGACAAACCGCCATACAAACGCCAGACAAACCGCCAGACAACTCACCAGAGAAACCGCCAGACAAACCGCCTTGAAAACCGCCAGACAAACCGTCAGGAAAACCGCCATACAAACCACCAGGAAAACCGCCAGATAAACCGCCAGACTAGCCGCCAGATAAACCGCCAGACAGGCCGCCAAACAAACCGCCGTATAAAACCGCCAAAAAAACAGCCAGGCAAACCGCCAGGAAAACAGCCCGACAAACCGCAAGACAAGCCACCAAACAAACCGCCGCATAAAAAACTACGTGCCATCATGTCATGTAGCCAAATGTATTCAGCGGCTCACTGATTCCCGAACTGTGGTTCGCGTATTGATTTGAAGTGAGCAGCGAAAAAATTAATTATTATTACTTAATAAGTGATGTATACAATCAACTTAAACTGTTCATACAATTCCTTCTTTTTTTCACACAGATGAGTCACGCAGTTAATATAAGTATTTAACTGAGTTCGCAAAACGCAAAGCTTTGAGATCCACTGCAGTTGCTGATATATACATATATATATATATATATATATATATATATATATATATATATATACATACACACTTGCCTCACTGAAATATTCAAAAAATACACAAGTCTAGAATTTTATAAGATGTTAATATTATCTGTAAAATACAAAACCTGTTTCTTTAATTCTATAATTTTGAAATTTCTAATTAGAAGTGCAAAAAAAAAAAACAAGCAATTAAGCCTGTTCCATTCTGGACACAGGACGTGTTAGCGCATTTTCGTGTTATGTATCAGTACGTTTGTTAGCTTTCAGTAAATATTTGTAAATTTTGGAAATGTTTATAAATTCAATTGTGTAATGCATATATTTGTAAAAAAAAATTATAAAGACGTTTCTTTATATTTGAAAAAAAAATATTGTCTCTTTAATCTAACTACAAGTGTTTTGTGGTTACTGAAATAGGACTCATAATTGAAAACATTCTAAATTATAGTCATTTAATCGTCCGAAAACTCCGTCAATTGTTGCATAGCTCTGGTACTTTCAATTAAACTCAGAACACAAGCTTACTATTTCATTTGATGAGTTTCTTAATAAATCTTGGTGAAACTACGTGCTGCAGTATTTCGCACCAAATGAACGGGTTATTGAACGTACAAGGTGTATATATAATATATAAGCCCCTTAGGAGCCCTGAAGCCCGGCCCTCAGAGGTCCTATCGCAAAATGAACTTTTGATGTACACATGGCAGGCCAAGACCTACAAAATGATATATACATCATGGGTCTAGGACTTATAGTTGCTGAGATATAGCGCTCCTTTATTAATATAGCTTATATAGTAAAAAACGGTACTAAGGCCCCTTTTACGGCCCTGAGAGGTCAGATCGCGAAATGAAAAAAAGTCATTTCTTGGCAGGCCAAGACCTAAAAAATGATATATACATCATGGGTCTAGGACTTATGGTTGTTGAGATCTAGGGTGTACACGGACGGACAGACAAAACGGGGACAATAGAGCATTTTTTTTTCGAAAATGCTCTAAAAATCGTCAGCAGATCTCAAAGTTGTGCCTGGACCTGAACTCATATTTGTCAACGGGAATCTACTTTCATTATCTCGAGATGAAAATAAAAATGTAAAATCTATTAGTTTTTCTTTTCTTTTTTTTTCAAACCATTCCATTTCCAATCAAAAAACAAACAAACAAAATCATTATTTGCCATCAATTATATTGTCAGCCAATAAACACGGCATTTAATCATCATTCTGTTTAACTATTCTTTGAGACGAACCTGTTAATTCCTTCATTTTTTTTATATATATATAGAATACTCATTAAGTCAACAGTTGTTATGTCTGAGTATTTGTAGTGTTTAAATATTCCAGTTTCATTGTCTATCTATCTATCTATCTATCTATCTATCTATCTATCTATCTATCTATCTATCTATCTATCTATCTATCTATCTATCTATCTATCTATCTATCTATCTATCTATCTATCTATCTATCTATCTATCTATCTATCTATCTATCTATCTATCTATCTATCTATCTATCTATCCATCTATCTATCCCTCTATCTATCTTTCTATCATTTATCTATTTATCTATCTATCTATCTATCTATCTATCTATCTATCTATTTATCCATCTATATATATAGATATATATGTCTCCTTATCTACCTACCTAATACCTATATGCCTCTCTCTCTCTCTCTCTCTGTCTCTCTCTCTCTCTCTCTCTCTCTCTCTCTTTCTCTCTCTTTCTCCGTATTCATTTGTTTGTATACAAGTATGCCTGTGAGTATCTATCAGTTCGTAATTCTGTAAGGTTGCCTTGTCTTTTATCAACCCATCAATCATTCTGTCTGTCCGCCTTTCTGTCTGTCTGTCTCTCAATCTATCAAATCCTTTTATGTCTTTGTCCCCCCAAACTAACATAAAATGCATACTTGTATCTATTACCGAAATTTCTCCAAAAATGGTCCAGCCAGTTCACATGAGAAGAGAGAATTAATGCGATTCATACGAGAGTATTTCTCTCCAAACAGAGAAGATTAAGCGCTCCTTAAAAAGTTGAGCGCCTAGCTAAAAGAGTCGACAACTCGACAAGAAGAAAAAAATATATAAAGAAACAAACTAAAGAGAAGATAATTCAAAATGTCTCCCTCCTTATAGACGAAGAAATTGCCCTTGTTTGTCTCCCTCTAAACGATCGCATCGGTCACTCGTGACCCCTACCCCTCCCCCCCCCCCCCGTCTTTTTTTTCATAGCTCAGTCTAGGGCGACTCATCTTCAATACGGTCATTTCCAAATGTCAGCGGTGATCTAACGATGCTTGCGGACCATTCCGCCAGAAAATTTTTTTTTTACTCCTCCGGACGCCTGGACCCCCCGGCCATTACCGAAATTGGCTTTAAACAAATCGGCCACCGCCCCCCCACCCCTCCCTTCTCACCACCCCCACCCCCTGCACGGTCGACTGACAAATGACACTCATCCCGGTTAATGGAAAGAACCCTACCGAATATTTCTTCATCAATGCACTTCCGCCGTTTTCATCATTTGGGGGAATTGACTTGGACAACACCAACGCCACACACACACCTCCACCACACACACGCCTCCACCACAGGCACACCTTTACCACACACACACCTCCACCACACACACACCTCCACCACACACACACCCCCAGCACCGCCTACACTATACTGATTGTAACTCCTCGAGCTGGGTAAAAGAAGGAAAGGACGGGGTGGGGGGGTTGGGGGGTTTCGGGGAAAGACTAGTAAAAAATAAAAAAAAAATAAAAACTGCCTTTGCTATTTAACTACCTACTAAACCAAAGACAAATTTACTTACAGACATTGATGTATTCTCGCTTGATTCACGTTTTTCAATCTATAGAACTCCATCCTTCAGCTTTCATCACCCCCCCCCCCACCCCACACACCTCCGCCCTTCTGGCGCCGCAACATTCTTTTTTTGTTTTCTTGTCCGTTATTTATTTTCCTTTAACGGCCACTTCTGGTTAGTACCGAAAGTGAACTAAAATTATGGTTCTTAAGGTCAAAGGTTACTTCTCGGGTCATTGCCCCACCATAAAGTAACAAGTAAGGGGGGGGGGAGGGAGGTAACAAACTGTGTAGCGATTTCTACTTTATGTAATAGTGACTGTTATTGTCACCATCGATCAAAACGAGCATTATATTGATTACCAATAAACTTATCAATGTATATATCAGTGTATCTATCAATGTATCTATCAATGTATCTATCAATGTATCTATCAATGTATCTATCTCATCATCAGTCTGTCTATCTGTCGGTTTGCCTATTTTATTATTATTATTATTCTTTTTATGTCTTCTTATTTGTGTGTTTGTGAGTCTGTGTGTGTGTGTGTGTGTGTTTGTTTGTTTGTGAAGTCCCAATTAGGATGACATGAAACCTCATAGGTCCTATAAACTAGTATAAACCACTAAAAGGACTGCTTTTCAGGTGCCCTGCTTTCATACCCACCATAGCCAATAGTGCAATGGCATTGGAGGCACCACGGGAGAAGTAGAGAAGACCCTTAAGGATGACCTAAAATATCCATCGGTCCTCACCGGGGATCGAAAAAGGGACCGCCGGGTCAACAATCAAACGCTAAAACCCCAGGAAAGACCGTCCTTTAATTTACTCTGTCTGTTGGGTATACCTGTTTGCATGTACACCTGTTTGGATGAACGCCTGTTTGCATGTCCGACTGTTTGCATTTACGCCTGTTTGCATGTACGCCTGTTTGATGTACGCCTGTTTGGATGTACGCCTGTTTGATGTACACCTGTTTGCATGTACGCCCGTTTGGATGTACGCACGTTCCATGTACGTCTGTTTGATGTACGCCTGTTTGGATGTACGCCTGTTTGATATACGCCTGTTTGATGTACGCCTGTTTGGATGTACGCCTGTTTGGATGTGCGCCTGTTTGATGTACACCTGTTTACATGTACACCCGTTTGGATGTACGCACGTTCCATGTACGTCTGTTTGATGTAGGCCTGTTTGATGTAGGCCTGTTTGATGTACACTTGTTTGATGTACACCTGTTTGATGTAGGCCTGTTTGATGTAAACCTGTTTGATATACGCCTGTTTGATGTACACCTGTTTACATGTACACCCGTTTGGATGTACGCACGTTCCATGTACGTCTGTTTGAGGTACGCCTGTTTGGATGTACGCCTGTTTGATGTACACCTGTTTGAAGTAGGCCTGTTTGATGTACACCTGTTTGATGTACACCTGTTTGATGTACACCTGTTTGATGTAGGCCTGTTTGATGTACGCCTGTTTGGATGTACACCTGTTTGATGTACACCTTTTTGATGTAGGCCTGTTTGGATGTACGCCTGTTTGATGTACACCTGTTTGATGTAGGCCTGTTTGATGTACGCCTGTTTGATGTACAACTGTTTGATGTACACCTGTTTGATGTACGCCTGTTTGGATGTACGCCTTTTAGATGTACACCTGTTTGATGTACACCTGTTTGATGTACGCCTGTTTGCATGTACGTCTGTTCACCTCTCTATCTTTATGCCTCTTTGTTTGTCTGTGTATCTGTCATTACGTTTGTCTATATTTCTGCTTATCTAAACGTCAGCTTGTCTGACTGCAAGTCAGCCAATCTATCTGCCTGTTCATGTGTCTGTCTGCCTGACTGTCTGCCAATCACCTATTCTATGCTCTACAATTCCCACCTCTATACCTTGTAATTATCACCTGCCAATCATTTAAGTATTCCTTTTTTTTTTTAAAAGTGATTAGTGGTATTAATATTAATTTTGTAGCAAATTTCAGTTGTTAATAAAAGTTCAAAGGTCTCCAGCCTGAGTCTTTCTTACTTTTTTGGGGCCCTGTATAAAGTCTTTTCTGGGGGTCCTATGCAAAGGCTAATTTGAGGCCCCTATGTGAAGGCACATTTGGGGTGGGGTGGGAGGAGGGGCTTAGACAAAACACTGCCAAGGTTGCCGCTTTAAAATTTTCAGCCCGTATCAATATTTGACAACAGCCCCACTCCTCTACTTCCAACTGTCATTTTAGCCCAGGGCCCTTTCTGACTTCTGACTGTTAAGCCTTAGACAAGTTGCGCCTGACTTAGCTATCGAGCAGTTTGGACCTGACAGAATTTTTAGAATGTTTGTACCTACTCAACAATAACAATAACATATACAACAACAATAACATATACCAGGCTTGCGGAGCCGGAGCCGGAGCCGAGGAGCCGGGAGCCGCTACTTTTTGCTGGAGCCGGAGCCGGAGCCGAAAAATTCTGGCGGCTCTACGGCTCCCAAATGTTTTTTTTTACAGCAGAATTTTTTTTTAGCTTTAAAATTACCTCCTACAATTTGAAATGTCATGTTTTACGAACGCCACAACAGTAACACGCACATCACCACAAGAAATCTTTAACTGGGAATCGTTTTGTGTTCTTTTTAAATCTTGTTTACCCTCCGAAATTTTTTTAATGGCATGTTATTTTGTTATATATAAAGTTAAAACAGTTTTATTTCATAGAATAATTGTATCAATCATTTAAAAATAACTTTTTACTACGACGACAAATAGAACACGTATTATTTGACCGCGAATTTGTAATAGACTAAAAACAAAATGGTAGCTTTCTGTATTTAACAATTTTATTATAAGCAGAATATCTGAAATAGAGCAGATAAATTTATAAGGCTGTGGCTATTCGGACCCGGGTCCCAATAAAATTCGATTGTTATTCGGACCCGTGGCAAATATGCACTAAGCTTAGCTATATTTAAACTGTATTAGACGGAACCCGAAAAAATAATAATACAGAGTCCGCTTAGTGAAACCCTAGACACTGAGTAACGATTAAATCATACAATTCAAACAATTATAAGAAAAAAATTAACAAAAAACAATAATAAAGTGTATGTATAGCTAAGCTAAGTGCATATTTGCCACGGGTCCGAATAACAATCAGACTTTATTGGGACGGGGTCCGAATAAAAATCGGAGTTTATTGTTACCCGGGTCCAGGCCCGTAGACAGAGGGGGCTGGGGGCTGACCCCCCCCCCCGTTCATGACCTGAGTCCCCCCCTCCCCCCCCCGTGCATGATTTGAGCTTTTTGACAAAATTTTAATAATAACGGCTATAAAACATCAATCATTTTGTTCAATTTTGTTTTAGGGGCCCGGACTGAGCTGGCCAATCAACTTTTGAAAATATTAATATCAGCACGGGGGCCCGTGTCACCCCTGCCCAGAGACCCGAAATTTCTGTCGGTGGGCCTGTTCGCAACCTTGTAATGGTTTTATTTATTGATATCTTCTGATGACAACTAGCAGCTTAAATAAGTTAATAAAATAACATTGACTTCTGACTTCAATTTTATACATATGTATAATAAAATAATAAAGTACAAATTCCGTGATTTCTGAGTGATGTTATTTAATTTGCAAATTTACTTTTTAGCAGAATTAATTTTATTTTAAATTGATTAATTGCGACTGGTCAATTTGTTGTTGATAGATCTGTTCTTTGTTTTCAATATTTTATAAGAAATATCACACAAATAACTAAGCTATATTCGTGCATCTTTGTCTTTCTTCCCGGGTTGTACGTTTAACCAACAGTATAATGATATAAATCAGGTATCTATTATGTAACAAATTTGTAGCAAATGGTCAATATATTTATAACAGGAATCAGAAATTGCTCAGCCTCAATAAATTTTTATTAATAAAACTCTTTACTATTTAAATTATTTTTAACAAAACTGCAACATGCCATGCATTATTGAAACGTAGTTAAAATTATATATTTCTAATTAATAGCTAAACAATCGGTACTAAAATGCAGCATTCCAGATATGGAACTGCAAAAAATTTCTTGGGGAGGGGACTCACTGAGGTCCCCTCCCAAAACCCCTCCTCTCCCTTCGCAAGCTTTCGGCGCTTCGCACCACCACCTTCGCCCCCCCCCCGAACATTTCTTCTACCCCACCAGGGGCAGAATTACGGGGAGGTGCCGGGGGGCATGCTCCCCCCCCCCCGGTTATCGCAAGTTTAGGTAATACATCAGTAAATTATCGAAATATTTTTTTGTTCAAAGACCAATATTTCAACAATGAAAACAATTTCACCCCGCCCCCGGGGGGGTCAAAGTTTTGCCCCCCCCCCCGTCAAAGTTGTCTAGATCCGCCGCTGTATCACAGAATCAGTTCTTCGCCCCCCCCCCCCCGCCGAAAAAAAAATTCTCCCCCCCCCCCAATGCAATAATCCTGGCTACGGGCCTGCCCGGGTCCGAATAGTCACTTCGAATTTATCAATAATAAATATAAATACTGAAGTCTTTAAAATATTTTAAATAATGTATCAATTTACTATTTGCTCATTTGATCATTGAAATAACTTTTTATTACTTATGAAAATAGCGACTAGTGAAACCTCGATCGAAAATAATGATACGTTTCTGGGTGCACTGAAATGGTTTGTTTTAGTAAAACCGACAATGCGTATATTTTTCAAGTTCCTGACTATGGGGGTGAACGCAGCAAAATTTGCATAACTTTTTATCAGCGGGATGTTAGCGTGGAGCAATTACAAAAATTTTTGTCTCGTGTGATACTATCTTAATAGGGAGCCGGAGCCGGAGCCGTCAAATTTGTGGGAGCCGGAGCCGGAGCCGAAAAAAATATGGCGGCTCCGCAAGCCTGACATATACATAACAATACCATATACTATAACATATACAATAACAATAACATATACAATAACAATAACATATACAACAACAATAACATATACAATAACAATAACATATCTTCTTCTTCTTCCTTTGGCTCTACAGCCCATTTAGGGCCCTGGCCTGCCATACTACACTTCTCCACTTTTCCCGATCCAGGGTCTTCTTCCTCCACTCTCTCACTGCTATGGCTTTATAGTCTTTCTCCACTTCCTCTAACCATCTGCTTCTTGGCCTGCCTTTAGGCCTTTTCTCATTAGGTGTTGTCTTATAAATCGTTTTTGGACCTCTGTTGTTTTCCATTCTTTCTATGTGCCCTACCCACCTTAATTTATTCATTTTAATTTCAGCTGTTATATTTGGTTCTTCGTACAGTTCGTACAGCTCTGAATTAGTTCTACTTCTCCACTCGTTATTGTCCTTTACTGGCCCATATATTTTCCTAAATATTTTCCTTTCCCAAGTGTTGAGCAAATTTTCTGCTTGTTTGCTGATGGTCCATGTTTCGCTACCATATGTTACTGCTGGCCGGATCATTGTCTTGTATATGGTTTTTTTTTACTTTTTCTGGAGATCTGTCTGTTTTTCAGTATTTTATGCAGTGTATAATATATTCTGTTCCCTACTTCTATTCTGTTTTTTTATCTCTATCATTATATCGTTTTTCTCACTTATAGTTGATCCCAGGTATTTAATGTTTTCTACTCTTTCAAATGCTCTATCACTGATTTTGAAAATTTTTTCTCTTCCTTCTTTTTCATTTCTTTGTAACAGCATATATTGAGTCTTTGTTTCGTTTACTGTTAAACCTGCTTTCTGAGCTGCTGTTTCTAATTCTATGTATGCTTTTGCTATATCCTTGCTTTGCTTTCCTATCAATGTTATGTCATCAGCATATGCAAGGTACTGGATGGGTTCTGTAAATATTGTTCCTGTTTTCATAGACTTTGTTTTTTCACTTCTGAGGTAGTGTGTTATAGTTCCTCGCTTATCCAACTGTACGTTTCTTATGACTTTTTCTAGGGTTAAGTTGAAAAGTATGCACGAAAGGGAGTCTCCTTGCCTAAGTCCTTGGTTTACTTTAAATTCTCTTGAGCTTTCCCCTTGGATTTTCACTTTGCTTCTTGAGTTGTTTAATGTCATACGTACTAGCCTAATGAGCTTGTTGGGGATACACAACTCCTGCAATGTATGTAAAGATAATTTCTATTGATGCTGTCATATGCCATCTTGAAATCTATGTACAGCTGATGTAGGTTTATATTATGTTCATAACATTTTTCTAGAGTGTTTCGAAGGGAAAAGATGTGGTCTGTGGTTGCCCTGCTAGGCCTGAAACCACTTTGATAGTCACCTAATACTGTTTCACTGAAATTCCCTAATCTGCAGGCTATTATTTTTGTTAGTATTTTATAAACAGTGTTGAGAAGTGAGATTCCTCTGTAGTTGTTGCAGTTGAGTTTCGAACCTTTCTTGTGTAGTGGAACTATTAAGGCTGTTTCCCATTCTGTTGGCATTATCTCTTCTTTCCATATTTTATAGACCATCTTGTGTATTTTTAGGTGTAGTGTGCGTCCTCCATATTTGAGTAACTCAGCATTTATGTTATCTTCTCCTGGTGCTTTATTGTTTTTGGTCTTTTTAATAATATTATTTATTTCTTCTATGGTTGGTTCTTCTATTTCTGCCCCATTATCCTCTGCAATGTTTGGTACATCATTTTCGCTGTCAGTTTTAATGTTCAGCATTTCTTCAAAATATTCCGCCCACCTTTCTAGAACCATTTCATTTTCTATAAGCAGGTCGCCTGATTTGTTAAGACACATGTGAGATCTTGCTTGGAAGCCGTTACTTTCCTCTTTGATGGCCATGTACATTTTTCTTGTTTCTTTTTCTTTTGAGTATTCCTCTAGTTTTACTAGTTTTCCCTTTTCCCATTCACGTTTTTTCTTTCTGCATATTTTAGTGGCCTTCCTTCTAGCCTCAGTGTATGTGTGAGTTGACTTTCTGGTTGCTTTTTGTAGCATTATTATCCTCAATTTGTTTCGTTCTTCCACTTCTTTTTTGCATTCATCGTCATACCATTCAGCTCTTTTCTTCTTTTGCTTGTACCCTATGACACTTTCCGCTGTGTTTTTTATGGTTTGTTTAATCTTTTCCCAGTGGCTATTTAGATTTTCAGTATTATCTATATCTAGTGCTTCTAGTTTGCTTTTAATTTCTTGTGCATATTTTTCTTTTGTTTGTGGCTCTTTTATTAGTTTTTCACAGTCAAATTGGTTTGTTATCTTTGCTTTTGTGTTGTGAAAGATACTTATTTTTCGTCTATACTTTATTTTGACTAACATGTGGTCTGTGTCGGCATCTGCTCCTCTGAAGCTTCTGACATCTTGAATATCTGAACCATGTCGCCTGTCTATTAGCACATGATCTATTTGATTTCTTGTCACCCCATCTGGTGACCTCCATGTTTCTTTGTGTATTCTTTTGTGTGGAAACTTAGTGCTACTAATGGTCATGCCTTTGCCAGATGCAAAATCAATCAGACGCGTTCCATTATCGTTGCTTTCTTCATGCAGACTGTAGCTTCCAATTGTCGGTCTGTATACTGTTTCTTTGCCAATCTTAGCTTTGAAGTCTCCTAACACTAATTTGATATCATGTCTAGGTGCTTCTTCATATAACCTTTCTAGGGCATCATAAAATTCCTCTTTGGTATCCCTTCTGAATCTTCAGTGGGTGCATGGGCACATATTAGGGTCATATTGAACATTTTGCCACGAATCCTGAGGCTGCACAATCTTTCATTGGTTGGTTTAAAGCCAATTATTTGATTGAGGATGTTTTTCCTGACGGCAAAACCTGTTCCTAATGTATTTGTGGTGTTTCCACTATAAAAGATGGTATACTCTGTTGTTTTTAGTATGTCTGAATTTTTCCATCTGATTTCTTGGCGTGCTGCTATTTTTATTTTGTATTTTCTAAGCTGTTCAGTGAGGCGGGTTAGGGCTCCTGCTCTGTATAGGCTTAACACGTTCCAAGTCGCTAGCCAGTAATCATGTCCGTGATCATGCGAAGGTCAGTTTCCATTTGAATCAGTCCGGTTTTTTAATTGTTGATTGGCTTTCGTAACTAGTGTTTTTTTTACATGACTGGGTAGTTTGCCCTGTGCACAACCACTAGGGTGTTGCCCTGCACAGCCTTATGGGTAGCTGCCTTTGTTTAAGGTTAGGTCCCTTAGCCATTGTGGATCCCTCCACTAACTACAAGGCAGTAGTTGCCTGCTTTGGTCCGCCCCGAGAATTGTATTTCATCGGCACTCACCATATCTGGTGAGCTTTCCCCTATCCGCCACCTGGGGAGGCGCCCGATGGGAGTTCGGCCTCTCCACACGGGAACAATAACATATACAATAACATATACAATAGCAATAACATATACAACAAAAATAATATATATATAACATATACAATAACATATACAATAGCAATAACATATACAATAAAAATAACATATACAATAACATATACAATAACATATGCCATAACAATAAGATATTAAGTTTTAAAACATTTCTACATTACGTCCGAAGTCCGAAGCAAAGTCCCAACGCTGGGTGTGTGGGTGGGAGGTGGAATCACGCCCTTGTTTGCATATTCCTAAGGACTGTTCTGGACTCCAGGTCTCAAGTAAGTAGGGGCATATGGACAATATCCATAACGATATAATAATGTGTAACATAATTGTATTTTGACTAACCCAGTGTTAAAAGTATCCTCAATTAAAGTTGTTTTCCTATTGTTATATATTTTTGTTGTTATGTTTAGAATAGAACATTTTTTTTTACTACTTTTACTTGCTATAATTCTTACCGACAATTTTTTTTTTGAAAGATAAAAAGGGAGACAACTGAGACCGTTATACATAAGAGATAAATACTTTCAGTTATAAATGATGAAGGGACATAACTCCCCATCAGAATCTGCATTAATTCACCGCCACCCAAGAGTTTTAGTTATTGTCTACAAAAAAAAAACCCCAGCCATTAAGACTATTGAGTGGTTCTGGGACGAATTCATTTCATCTAAAAACTTCATTTATCACCGCACACCGCTTGCGACTCGGGGGGGGGGGGGGGGGAGTAAAGCAAGTGAGGCGAGTTGATAGGTTGGAAAACTTGGGGCCGGCGTTCACCAGGCCGGTAAAACCGGTCCCACTAAATTGAGGTCGCTGTCACGGCCGTCATAATATTAACCGGTTTTGTGAGCGCCGGCTGTCATTGTCGTGTGCAGGGGGGGGGGGGCGATCGAGTTCCCAAGGGAAAAATGAGTTCGGGGTGTTTCAGTAAGTCACAAGTCACTGTGGGGGAAGGGGGGGCGTGGAGCTGAAAGTGGGGGTCCAGTATGGCGGATAATGTTCCATAACGAATGTGAAGAGTGCATTGCTCCATGACTGCCAACTATTTTCCTGGAGAAGATTCCATAAAATAAATAAATATAAATATCTAGATAATGCTAAACTAGCTGTACTCTGCACAACCTTTGCATAGAGTTATATCCCCTTAGGCTTGATCTGTAGCAGGCTAGGTTATTTTTTTTTTGTTTTGGGCAGATCTGATTTTTTCATGTTTCTATTTTAAACTGGTATACTGTTGTATTAATTCTTTAATTTCGATTTAATGCAGAGCCCAAATAGCTTTTATATATATATCATGTTTAGAAAATATTAAAAAATTGTATACCTAAATGACGAAATTAAATTATCCAGGTGTATTATTTGATATAAAAAATGTACATCTAGATTTCTCAACAAAAAAAAATAATAACTAGATCTGAGAATGACAGGGAGGGAAATCCATATTGACAGTCCTGCTGCAGTAATATGGCCATAGTACGTGGTTGTGTTATGGAATGCAATGAACTTAACAGTGGATTCTGTAGATCGCTGTGTGAATAGGATTCTACTTTTTTTTAATCTTGCGTCCAAAACCACTTTTGCATGGGGGTCAGTGTGGCAGTGCCGAACCTATGGATTTGAGGGGCTCGGGGGGGGGGTCTTGGCCTCTTTGGGGGCCCCTGCATTTTGATATTCCACACTATGACATGAGATAATGTACTTAATTGTTAATGTAAAAAAAAACATTTTGTGCCCCCCCCTTGCAAGCTGGGGCCCGGGGGACTTTCGAATTTGGATCCCCCCATCCCCCACCCTAGGTACGCCTCTGCAGCGTGGAGAGGTAAATGTTCTAATGTCCAGCTGACCACTGTAACCACATCTCTCAGGGGGGCCCAACATGGTTGGTCACCACTTTACAGGGAGGACTACCGATCTCCAAGGGCCTCCATTCGCTTCATTTCAGTGGGGGAGGGGGGCAGGAAATGCTATGGCACACACACACACACCCTTCCAACCAAAGATCCATTATGGGCCACACCCATGTTTAGACCACAGAAAGAAAAAAAAAACTCGCGTTTCGCTTTCATCATAAACTGCTTCCCTCCCCCCTCCCCCCCCACACACACAAACAAACAAGCCTTACCCGAAATGACGCTCCTGCTCACTTACGTTGGGGGGACCCCTGCTGGGACTTTTTTTTCCCCCCGTATTCCAATAAAAACCTTTGACTGAAATATGTAATTATGTATATATATATATACATTTCCTTACAATATTGTTCCTTACAAAGGTGTTTCTTAGTTCAACAAGACGTGTTGCTGTGGGAAAGCGTTTACGCCCTTTCAGGCATACATGGCTCATAATCAGGCCCGGCACAAGGAGGGTCAATCTGACCCCCCCCCCTCCCCTGTCAGCAGTTGCCCGCCGAACTAAAAAAAGGAAAGCAATATACGGCTTTGAGCGGTTCACGAGAGTGGCGATGGGAGGTCTTGTCAATGTTTTTGGTTAGAGACTCTAAACCTCACATTTGCATGAGGAGCTCCGTATGAACGGCTCCGCCTACGGTGCTCTGTATGAACGGCTCCGCCTACGGTGTTCCGTATGAACGGCTTCGCCTACGGTGCTCCGTACGAACGGCTCCGCCTACGGTGCTCCGTACGAACGGCTCCGCCTACGGTGCTCCGTACGAACGGCTCCGCCTACGGTGCTCCGTACGAACGGCTCCGCCTACGGTGCTCCGTACGAACGGCTCCGCCTACGGTGCTCCGTACGAACGGCTCCGCCTACGGTGCTCCGTACGAACGGCTCCGCCTACGGTGCTCCGTACGAACGGCTCCGCCTACGGTGCTCCGTACGAACGGCTCCGCCTACGGTGCTCCGTACGAACGGCTCCGCCTACGGTGCTCCGTACGAACGGCTCCGCCTAAGGTGCTCCGGACGAACGGCTCCGCCTACGGTGCTCCGTACGAACGGCTCCGCCTAAGGTGCTCCGGACGAACGGCTCCGCCTACGGTGCTCCGTACGAACGGCTCCGCCTAAGGTGCTCCGGACGAACGGCTCCGCCTACGGTGCTCCGTACGAACGGCTCCGCCTAAGGTGCTCCGGACGAACGGCTCCGCCTACGGTGCTCCGTATGAACGGCTCCGCCTACGGTGCTCCGTACGAACGGCTCCGCCTACGGTGCTCCGTACGAACGGCTCCGCCTACGGTGCTCCGTACGAACGGCTCCGCCTACGGTGCTCCGTACGAACGGCTCCGCCTACGGTGCTCCGTACGAACGGCTCCGCCTACGGTGCTCCGTACGAACGGCTCCGCCTAAGGTGCTCCGGACGAACGGCTCCGCCTACGGTGCTCCGTATGAACGGCTCCGCCTACGGTGCTCCGTACGAACGGCTCAGTCCACATGACAGATAATTATCCCGGGGTAAATCTGGATGAGAAGTGAATCCATTAAACCTGTGAACGTCACATAGATTAGAATCCAGTGGCGTAAATAGGCGGGGACACAGGAGGGGCGGACGGTCTGCCACTTGCTCTTGCCTCCCGTTCAGGAGCGGCATTTTCATTGTATCGAATTAAAGTGCTTAAAAAAATTGGGCGGTATTCATAAATGATATGTTGTGGAAACACAATTAGTGATTTTTTTTTATTTTCTTTTCTTTTTGGCACCATTCACAGCGGTTGCCATGGAGATGACCTTAGCCACAGGTCGTCTATAAATAAAAGGTTGTGACGCTAACATAACATTATAAGAACAAATAATTATGACGTCATGCTGAATACAACTAGTGGTACGCGGGAATATAAAATAGAACAGAATTTTTTTAGATGTAATCAATTATGGTTTATGTTGACTTATGTTAACACATTTTTTAATCAGGATTTTCTTAACATAATAATATTCAGTATCAATGGAAAACAACGATAGATGGGCAAGCAGTTAAATATGTGTGTATGTGTCTTTATATGTGTAATTATGTGTGTATATGAATGTATGTAATTGTAATGCGTGTATCATACACCGAAACGCTTTTGTATGCAAAGAATTATACTTTAAAAAAAAAATTGCCGATATTTGACCCAAATACTACCATGATGAGACGTTCATTGTTAACATAATGGCAAGTTAAAAAAAAAAATCATTTCCCGTTTGCGTCAACAGTTCGTCAGACAAAAAGTGTTGTTTTTTTTGTTTACATCTTCTCCTCAAGAAACTGTTTATTTATCTCCAACCCCAAAGTCTAAAAGCGACAATTCTATCGGTGGGTAATGTCCCTTTGTACCGGTACATACAAAGAAAAAAAAGAATTAAAAAAAAAACAGGGGGAGATAAAAAAAAAAGTAAAAGGAAAAACAGGGGGAGGCTATCATTGGACATCGTCACTCTATAAAGAACATCTCTATAATTAAACTAGCGAGGCTAACCATCGCGATGCTCTCCCCTTATTGATCCCACTATCCCGCCCAGAGTCGCCCCCCCTCCCCCGTGTTTAATCAGCCAGCTAAAGGGCCAGCAACTCATGTCACTCCGGTCCGTCTGGACAAAGGAACGGCTGGCAAATATTTGCTTCCCTCCCCTTGCTTAATTAATTAGGCCTAAAGCCCCATGTGACGCTATAATAATGTCATGATTAAGTGAGTGAGAGAACCAGTGGCTAGCAAGAAAATACTGACCAAAAGTTTTGTACAAAAAAAAATAAATAAATAAAAGGGGGACGTGGACACCAGGGTAAAATTTTTTGGAAGTGTATGAGTTGGGGGTGGAGGGGGTGGGGGGTGGAGGGGAGGAAGTCAGGGTCGTCGAGTGACGTAGTATTGTTCAGATATGTTGAGTACATCTTAAGACTTACAGAGAGATAG
>JAGDYQ010000053.1:4612358-4654858 GCA_021962125.1 Bulinus truncatus | reverse complement strand
GGGAAGGTGGGGGAGGGGGGGGAGTCCAGCTCCAGGCATACATTCAATAATGTAACACTGCTACATGGGTGGAAGCTGAACCAATCATAAATTAAACTCATCTGGTCTTATCAGAAAAAAATATAAAAGAATGTATTAAATTGCAGACATCTCTTTTTTTGCAGTAGATTTATTTATTATAAATTAAATAGAATGAGGAGTGAGGAGTTAAATAGAATGAGGAGGGAAGAGTTAAATAGAATGAGGGGGGAGAAGTTAAATATAATGAGGAGGGAAGAGTTAAATAGAATGACGAGGGAGACGTTAAATAGAATGAGAAGGGAGAAGTTAAATAGAATGAGCAGTAAGGAGTTAAATAGAATGAGGAGGGAGAAGTTAAATAGAATGAGGAGGGAAGAGTAAAATAGAATGAGGAGTAAGGAGTTAAATAGAATGAGGAGTAAGGAGTTAAATAGAATGAGGAGGGAAGAGTTAAATAGAATGAGGAGGGAGAAGTTAAATAGAATGAGGAGGGAAGAGTAAAATAGAATGAGGAGTAAGGAGTAAAATAGAATGAGGAGTAAGGAGTTAAATAGAATGAGGAGGGAGAAGTTAAATAGAATGAGGAGTAAGGAGTTAAATAGAATGAGGAGTAAGGAGTTAAATAGAATGAGGAGTAAGGAGTTAAATAGAATGAGGAGGGAGGAGTTAAATAGAATGAGGAGTAAGGAGTTAAATAGAATGAGGAGGGAAGAGTTAAATAGAATGAGGAGGGAGAAGTTAAATAGAATGAGGAGGGAAGAGTAAAATAGAATGAGGAGTAAGGAGTTAAATAGAATGAGGAGGGAGAAGTTAAATAGAATGAGGAGTAAGGAGTTAAATAGAATGAGGAGTAAGGAGTTAAATAGAATGAGGAGGGAGAAGTTAAATAGAATGAGGAGTAAGGAGTTAAATAGAATGAGGAGTAAGGAGTTAAATAGAATGAGGAGGGAGGAGTTAAATAGAATGAGGAGTAAGGAGTTAAATAGAATGAGGAGTAAGGAGTTAAATAGAATGAGGAGTAAGGAGTTAAATAGAATGAGGAGGGAAGAGTTAAATAGAATGAGGAGTAAGGAGTTAAATAGAATGAGGAGTAAGGAGTTAAATAGAATGAGGAGTAAGGAGTTAAATAGAATGAGGAGTAAGGAGTTAAATAGAATGAGGAGTAAGGAGTTAAATAGAATGGAGGAGTAAGGAGTTAAATAGAATGAGGAGGGAAGAGTTAAATAGAATGAGGAGTAAGGAGTTAAATAGAATGAGGAGTAAGGGAGTTAAATAGAATGAGGAGTAAGGAGTTAAATAGAATGAGAGTAAGGGGAGTTAAATAGAATGAGGAGTAAGGAGTTAAATAGAATGAGGAGGGAAGAGTCAAATAGAATGAGGAGTAAGGAGTTAAATAGAATGAGGAGGGAAGAGTAAAATAGAATGAGGAGTAAGGAGTTAAATAGAATGAGGAGTAAGGAGTTAAATAGAATGAGGAGTAAGGAGTTAAATAGAATGAGGAGTAAGGAGTTAAATAGAATGAGGAGTAAGGAGTTAAATAGAATGAGGAGTAAGGAGTTAAATAGAATGAGGAGTAAGGAGTTAAATAGAATGAGGAGTAAGGAGTTAAATAGAATGAGGAGGGAAGAGTTAAATAGAATGAGGAGTAAGGAGTTAAATAGAATGAGGAGTAAGGAGTTAAATAGAATGAGGAGGGAAGAGTCAAATAGAATGAGGAGTAAGGAGTTAAATAGAATGAGGAGGGAAGAGTCAAATAGAATGAGGAGTAAGGAGTTAAATAGAATGAGGAGGGAAGAGTTAAATAGAATGAGGAGTAAGGAGTTAAATAGAATGAGGAGGGAGGAGTTAAATAGAATGAGGAGGGAAGAGTCAAATAGAATGAGGAGGGAAGAGAGAGAAACAGTAGTTAAATATATGTACAGGTTGATACTTGATACATTCACATCGATATAGAATAACAGAGATGTACATATAAATAGGAAAGTTAAAAAATAAGATAATGGATGAACTGATTAATTTTTTAAATGATTAATTTGATTTAAGATTATTTAAGAATAGATAGATCGATAGATAGATAAATAGATAAACTTCAGCCCTAAACTACTTACAAGACCAATAGGTTTTCGGTACAGTACCAGCTGCGTCACTGCGCACGGGGCCCACACGCGAGTCCCCCACCCCCCAGGCATCATATCTTTTTTTATTTGGTGCGCAACTTTGGAATTCATTTTTTGGAGCGCAGCGCAAACGGATTATAGTTCTCTAAAACGAAAAATGTGTCCGTTCTGATGAAATGCGCCAATATATCTGAAGAAACAAAAAAGTGAACGCAATGTATCTCATATCAAAATTTGTAAATACATATATATATATATAATTTCTAAAGAAAAGAAAACAAATGTCCTTCAAATTTGATCCGAAATTCGTTGACCGACAGCAGTAGCTACGGAAATTTTATTTTTAATAACACAGATTGCTAATTTTAATGGCAATTTTGACTAACAAGATAGCGCTTCCAGCCTTGTGTCCATGTTTATATTTGGTCAAGCGGCATGTCAGCTTGGGGGGGGGGAGGGGAGGGGGGGAAAGGTCAAGTCTCTCTCCAATAACTGAGCATCTCATCCCGACTGTCCGGTCCTCATCCCTTCAACCCCGACCGACCCTCCCCCAAAACCTTTGAATTGGTTACTAAAAATCAACCATTCTCTATCATCACTCACCCCCCCCCCCCCAACTGGTGAATGTACAATTATTAACAACGTAAAGAAAGAGGAGGAAAATACACAAATATAATGGCACTAAATGCTGCGTGGAGAGACAGCATAGTCCCAGAGAATGGTCCGCGGAGAACAAAAAGAAAGAAGAACGGTTCTAGAATTGTGGGAAGAGTGTTGAGGCTGAGCTCTCAGCAAACTATCCCTTCTGTTTCTCTTGTAGAGGGTGGGGGTGGGGGGCGTGTGTATGTGTGTGTGTGTGTGTGTGTGTGTGTGTGTGTGTGTGTGTCTTTTTTTTTTTTTGGTGTCTTTGTCGTACGGACGCACGCACAATCTGACCAGTTTGTTACACAAAATTAAAAAACTGGAATGTGTTGACTTTCTCTTCCACTCGTCTCTGTCTCCATCAATGATTTATCCCTCCCCGCGCCCCCCCCCCATCCTACACCCCTCGATATACCAGTATTTCATTAGTCAGTTGTTGTTTTTTGTTCTTATTTTTTTTTTGGTGAGATACGAGACAGTTATCTGTCAATAGTCTCTGGATAGTAGTAGTTGAGAGAGGGGGTGGGTGGAGTGGAGTGATGATAACAATGACTACCAGTTATGATAATTTAATGACTTGTCATAAACATTTGTTCAAACACTTGGGATGATAGTTTTATAAAATACACCCCCCCCAATCACATCTTACAATAGTTTAATGTTCACACCAGCAAAGAATGATGGTAATGGTGAGTTGGTGTGTTTGTGTGTGTGTGTGTGTGTTTGTATGTTTAGTTTCACTGCGCTTCTGTGTGACTCACTCGTTAAACAATCATGGAGGCGCTGACACAGATATCATGGACACAGACATCATTGACATAGACAGAAATCGTGGACACAGACATCGTTGACATAGACAGAAATCGTGGACAAAGACATACATCATGGACACATCACAGTGCCTGACTAAGAATATTAACGCAGATAAAGTCATCTAGTATTCCTTCAACTTATACACAATCAACTGATATTGGCCGACAATGAACCAAGACACGATCAACCAATACACAAGTCACCTTTAATATTGTAGCATGGACACAGTCAATCTTGACAGTCATTACAGAAAAGTTGACACAATGCCAACATATACATTCAATAACAGTTTTTTTTTTAATATCAATCGTTAAATATCGATCTTTAAACATCAATCGTTAAATATCGATCGTTAAATATTGATCGTTAAATATCGATCGTTAAATATCGATCGTTAAACATCAATCGTTAAATATCGATCTTTGTGATCTTCCAAAAAAAAAATTAGTTCTTTACTATTTGTCAAACCTTTACACCACCAACGAACTTAGTGTAGAATCAAAAATACAATCAAGCTAAACATTCTCAGCGTGTTCTTTCTCTTATACCTTGAAATGATCGATAATTAGTTGTACAGAGTTGGCATTGTGTCAATTCATCAAAAAAAAAAGTTGTTGGTTGATTTAGACCATGGAAGTCGGAATCCGCCAAGTCAAAAGATCTAAACTTACGTCGCTATGCTCAAAGAGCGCCAGAGATGCTACGAGTCATCGAACACCAAACCGAGGATGGGCGGATTAAAATAAGGGCACGGAGGCAGCAGAGTGACGTACACTCGTACAACTCATGTGTTGTGTTCATGTGTTACGGTCAACGGCATTAATAAACACAACATAATTAGAAACGATGGCTCACTCAATACTTTGCCACTTACATTCAAGTAGGCGTAGCCATGGCAACGCGTGGCCGGGGTACAGCTAGTTGATCAATTAAAAAAAAATGTGACTATATATTAATGTACTAGTGACATAAATTGTCTGGGAGTCAAATCAGTGCAGGATTTACTTACGCTTACACAAGCTATTGCTTAGGACCCTCATGTTCTTAGGGGTGGGGGGGGGAACACAAATTGTCCAAGTGAGCGATTGTCATATATAATTAAATATTTGGCACAGGCATATAATATCTGGACTTTTAAGGGCCCCCATATCTCAATAAACTTAGGGTCATATCAAGTCTAAATCCTGTCCTGAGTCTAATAAAATTATACGCATGTTTCTAGTGATATTTGAACTTGATGATATTCAGAAACACTGATAAAACACTGATATGTATTTGTTTTTCAAGTGTAATTGTTATGGCATCATTACAGCCTTCTTCTACCCTATTATTTAAAGCTAAATTATAGAGGGTGGGGGGGGGAACGAAAACTTTAATCCTGGTTTTCTCCAGTTAATGTTTTTCTGTTTGATCGAGAGCCACCCTCCAACGTCTTTCTACCTTTTGGTGGTGTGCACCAGTGGTCAGATACGACACGAGGCGTTGGAAACTCATAACAATAACGCCCCCCCCCCTGCCGGAATTGTCCCCATGTTTGAACTGTGGATATCAGCAGAAGGTGTGTGTGTGTGCCCCTGCGTGTGTGCCTGCGTGCGTGTGTGCCCTTGGGTGAGTCCGTTGTTAGTAAGTCGGTAGGGGCGGGGGGGGGGGAAGGGGGTCAAGACAACGTTCTCTCCTTTTCATTGTGTCAACTGGACACAAGAAATGTACGGAGTGCGAGTAGTCAGTAATAGTCACTGTAATAAACAAAAATATAATAGTTTTAGATCTTTAGGATGGACAAGAAAATATGAATTGAAGGAAGGGAAGAGGTGGTAAGGTGTTGTGGGTAATCTTTTACTTTGGTCATGACACAAGTCTCCAGTGTAAGAGACCACAGGAGAAGAAATGTTGAGTAAATGAACTAGATATAAATAAAGTTAAACTGTCTCCGTATCGATAGTGGAATCGAATATATATATATATATATATATATATATATATAGAGAGAGAGAGAGAGAGACATACATACTGTCAGATAGATAGATAGCTAGATAGATAGCTAGATAGATAGATAGATAGATAGATAGATAGATAGATAGATAGATAGATAGATAGATAGATAGATAGATAGATAGATAGATAGATAGATAGATAGATAGATAGATAGATAGATAGATAGATAGATTGCGTGACACGGCAGGGTCGGGGGTAGGGGGTGAAGTTGGTAAAGAGCTCAACAGTCGACCTGAGAGTATCTGGTTCGATCCCCTGCAGAGACTATGGATATTTCAGGTGACGGTTAGAGCCCTTCCTTTGGTGCCTCCATGACCATTGCACCTTGGAGATAAGAGAACAGCACCATAAGCAGCAGTCCCATTAGTGGCTAATGAAATCTAAGAGACTTCATCTCATCCTTACACACGGCATATTTTGGTTTCGTCTGATATGCATGTGTAAATATCAGATTAGGCTAGAGAATTTACAGTTGGCTCAGAGATGGTTTTAATTATCTGGCCACTTAGTAGCGGAAGTGAAAATATTAGTTTAGAGCAGACGATAGATTTTGGTAGAGACAAGCAGACAGACTTGATTCTTCATCTCACATCATTTTTTTGTACCATGTATGTATTCCATAAATAAGAATAAATTAATAAACATATATATATATATATATATATATATATATATATATATATATATATATATACAAATAAGTCTACTCAGTGATTTCTACATGTGCTTCGTCTCATACATATGTGGACACTTAATATAATTTAATATACACCCAAGTCAGTCAACAAGAATAACTCCGAAGAGACAGAATTAATATAATATACCAGTAATATAATATACAAGCTACCAAGAAACAGAAGTGCCACGGAAATAATATATATTATCTACTCATCTACAAACGTAACCCATGACAGCATGTTATAACTCTTTCAAGTCTCACACTGGCATTCAGAATGACCTCATTGTACCCTCTGTAAGAGTACGGAGTGAGCCAAAGTAATAGACGATACTTGTACACATTATAATAGCAGCACGGCCTTTTAACTTCTAGATACGATATTGGTATAACAAGTTAACGACAGTTGCAATAGGACCGATAACTTGTGACGGTGTGCCAGAAGCAAAGACTGTCTCGATGGGTGAAGAAATTAGCCAAGGCCCAATACCGTTTCCGATGGTCCGAAATTTGACCACTTCCGTTCAGTAGGTTCCACTGCTTCTTTGTAGATGTGAGTTGATCAGGATTTGTCACATTCTGACACCATACACACATCTGATACAGTACAACATATGTATATTTACTATATAAGCAAAAAGTGATTTACTTAGTAAAAAGGCAGAGCCGGATTTTTACAAGATTTGTTAACTATAATGAGGTTTTTTTTTTAGTATTTGAAAGTACATTTCGATACAAATTTATTTTTACTTTATTTTTTTTAAAAAAAGAGTACAATTCTGACCATGATAATAAAATCTCTGATTTAAAGTTTACGAAGCTTTTAACTTAATTATAATGTTTCACATCGAATATTAAAAAAAAAAAAATCAAATTGTGTGGGAAAAGAAACTTGGAGTGTTCACAAAGATACACAAGTGATTAGACCGATCTTTCACTCGAAGGACCAAATTCTCTTTAAAAACTCCAACAACAACAACTGAAGTTTTAACTAATGCCCCTGACCCATATCATTTGATAAACGGCGCATGATGTTACAGAAAGAAACCAAATTTGTTTCAATACCGGATCCTCGTGTTGTTTTAATTCCGAGAATACCGAGGGCCCTTTGAAGACTGGCGCCTCACACGTGTCGCACGACCGGTTCAGAAAAATAAAAACTCAAAAAAAAAAATGTGTCGTCGGCGACCGTACTACAAAAGAAACGAGACGAAAGAGAGGGAGGGAAAAAAAATAAACCCTTGACGTCTGCTGGATTAGAACTGGTGATGCCTTGAACACACACACACATATTTCACAAAGCTACAGATTGGGAAGTATGTGTGTAAGGAAGGTGAAAGGGGGTTGGGGGTGTGGGGGTGCGTCTTATCGCCGCTCATCATGCTACTGCATATTGGGAAACTTATTGCAACAAATCGCCAAACGATCGACATGGCCATTCGCTCTGATTATCGACCATTACCCGGGAAGAAATTATTCTGTGTGTGGGGGTAAACACTTGCCTCGCGCGGATCTACAAATAATGTTTATCTGAGATAAAGCGGCCATTTTCTCTTGTGTTGCTTCAATCTTGGTGTGTGTGTGGTTGTTTTTTGTTCTTCTTTCTTCTGTAATCCTATCGTTTATACACAGATTTCGTTGACGTCACCCGTTTCAGCGGTAGCGCAGGAAACTGCCGATGTCGTCATCAATTACAGCGCTGTCTAGCTTTACTGCCAGCGAAATACCAATATAATTGATATTTATCGGGCTGTGCCGACCGCCGCAAACGTCGTCAGCCAAGGGCGTAGATAAGACCCCCACTTCATGCCGCGTCCAACAACACAAAGGGCTGTCGGAGGTGGGGGGAGGTTTGCATCCAGGTTACAGATGGTTACCAACCGCATGAGGCTTAAGTATTCGGCTTAATTATAAAGTAAACCTGTTCACATTATCGGAAATTACACGCACTTTGATATGGGGGCAAAGAAGGGTAAATAATAAAGAAAAGAGAACTCTGGAAAGTTCAGGAAAAAAAAAATCAAAAGTTATCTATCCACAATTTCTCAATCAGAGGGATAAGAGTTACAAATAAAATCAACAGGATTACAGAATTAAAAAGAAATTTTTCTGTGGAATAAATTGAAACAATAAAAAATTAAAGAAGGTTTGGGCGGTAACTTTATCACCTGGAACATTTAAATGGCGGTGATGTGGTTGTAGCAGCAATGTGTTAACTAGTGCCCGCGGGTCTAATACGGCACACGAGACTGTTTAATGCGGCCCGTGACTCGCTCCAAAGTTAATAACACAACAGCACTAGTCGATTATGACGTTTACCCGCGAGACAAAAAAAAAAGTGTGCCGACCCCCTCGGGCTAGACGTTTATTTTAATCTAGTATTCGGTGAGTCTTTGATACTCTGTGCCGGCCACGTTTGAAATGCCCCCAATCGACATAATGCAGGGTTGGCATGTGATGGCATGTAAAAAGCGTCTGACGAGCATTATTACAAACCATGGAAATCTAGATATAGCATCAGGAAGGACAACCAATATTTTTAAAAATACGGTTTAGGCTGACACACAATCAAGTGTTTAGCGTTAGTCTTCATGTTTAATAGCAGTTTTGTATATTTGGTACTTATGTTTTTATGAAATAAACACAAACGCAATTAAAGTTTGAAAACTTTTAATAACAAATTTTTTAATTTAAAATCTTTATTTTGTCAATTTAATTATTTTTCGTTTTTTCATTGGTTTTTCATGAACGGTCTCATTCAATTGCTTAACATAATTTCTAGACGAACAATTAAGAAATTTAACATAAATAAGTTCTTTTAAATTATGATTGAAATAAAAAAATAATTTCGTCAATCAGCAATGACTCATCAATTGTTACTCTATCAACAATTTAAACAAATTTTTTTATTTGTTTGTTCTAGAAATAGTTTCAGACTACTTGCTGATCTTTTCAATGAATTGAATACTTTCCAATTTAGCAGGCAAGTAGAGAAGGTGTACTCAGATGGCTTCAATAGCCCTCCCCTGTTGACATTGTTAAAAAAAACATCCAGCTTTTTCAATCTTAATTCGTCAATGTCTTTAAAATTTGTATCGACTAATATTTCTCTAAAGCTTTTATTTTAAAAATTATGTTATTATAGTATATATATGAAAATGTAGTAAATTGAAAGGGCTTTTTAACAATATATGTTTCAAAGTGATATTATTATGCAAGTATTTTATTATTTTTAAAAAGTTTAGATGAAAAAAATAAACAAAATAAATAAATTAAACAATTCACAAACACAAAGAAGAAAAAAAAATTCATTATGATTCATTTCAATAAAAGTTACTTTTTATTAAACTACATTCAATTCTCTGTGTGTAGGATATTTTTGAAGACATTATAATCAGATACAAAAGATATTTAAAAATTTCTAAAAATGATATGTTTTAACAGAAAAAGGACCAAAAATCTGCTGGGATCAACATTGACCATGCAACAAGAAAAATTCAAAAATATAAATCTAAGTTATAAAAACTAACATTCTAATGTCTATTGATAACAACAAAGCTCAATTTCAGTATGTTTTATAACTTTGCTAAAAATATTTTACAAGATTAGTGTAACTATTATACCAGCTTATGATAATTTTTCATAGAACATTATATTTATTTATCAACTGGTCACTCTTATCTACACCCCCCATATATTTATTGTAATCCTGTATTATGGTTGGTTGGTCAACAGTAAGTTCCTAAAATTTCCCATTTACTTAGTCTGTCATTTAAATGTTCCAAATCCATTTGCATTATGCATAGTGGACATAACCGAAACAGTTTTATTGTCCCTCCATCGTACTGTCAATAACTCCCTTTCTAACTCATCTCATATCCCCTCTTTTAGATTTTTCAAAGATTGGGGAATACCTTTACATGTCCTAAGAATAGTTCCACATGCTCCTACCCCTAAATTCCATAGATCTTTAGACAATTGTATAGTAGTATAAAAATTATCGACTAATAATTTATACCCCTCTTTAGCTAAAGATTTAATTATTTTCATTACCACCCCATATGCCAATCCAAAAGGCCCATTATCCTGTTTACCTAAATATAAATGAAAATCATAAGTATACCTAGAAAGAGAATCAGCTAATACCCATAACTTCATTCACCACTTAGTTGACTTATCCCTTATGTACTGCCTAAAAATATATCTACCTTTATTTCTTATCATTCTTTAATCTATTGATATATCTTGGTAAGGCTGAAACAATTTTATACATTACAATCTAATAAAGTTAAAGAAAAAATGTACTTTACATAACTTGTTGGTTTTGTCTTCAGTTGGAGGATTAGACACCTTTAGAAAGTTCATTATAGATTTCAATCTATCACGAAACATAAAAACTCTGGCCCAAAGTCCATTGTATAGTGATTTAGTAGACCAGAAGCGGTCAATGTTCTGTGCTTGAACAAGTCCAGCATACATGATAAGTCCACAGAATCTGTAGAATTCATCTGGTGTAAGATCAAACCAGCCTTGGTAAACACAAGGTTTTGTAGGTCCATAATGTCTGGCATTGCTATTATTAGTCACAAATATGAATTACTAAGTCCAAAGTAAAATAAAGTTTTTAAAATGCCACTGTATTGCAGAATTTCCTAATGTCTTCCCTTGTTTTAGCTCCTCCGAGTTGTTGAATGCCTGGATCCCTCTCGGGTAGAAAATTCTTTGGTGGTTCTGGTAATGTGTCATTCATATCATCATGCCATATGATCTGGGGGATAAAAAAAAATATGTAAAGAAAACCATAAATAAAAAAAAATTCAGCTTATTTATCGAGCTACAATTAATTATTTTATAATGATGAAAACAAAATATCATCAATACAGATATGTAAATATTATGTAAACTTCAGTTGTTTTTTTGTTTTTTTTTTGTGTTTACGAAAATCTGCTGATTGGCAATAACACAAAAATAAAACAGTAACAGTAATTCTAGCGGTAGAGAACTAAATAAATAATATTTATACATAAACATTTATATAATAAAGTATAAATCTTTATACTTTTCTCTTATTTTATAACTATTCCCACATTTTAAGTTCTAAAGAATAAATAAATGAACAAATAAGTAAACATAAAGATCATTAAGACAAAGTCAAAGCATGTTGGTTCAATACTTACACATGTGAGTTTGGAAGTGTTGAAAACTTGAATTAAAACTAATATTTTCAGCTTTAAAGTCATCTGAAGAAGTAATGAGCTCCCAAGTTTCATCTTTGTCACTTGAATCAAGCTTATTTTCCTCTAAATAATCAGAATCTAAGTCCATTTTAGTGTAGTCGAATTGACTCACAAAACGTAAACAAATCAAAATGGCATTCGGTGGGTCACCTGATAGCGTTGTTTTATTTACGAGAAATTGTTGTTAAAATAAAAATTGACAATTATTTTTTAGTAGAAAGTATTTAGAAAGCATTTTTTAAAATAAAAATATTATACTAGACATAAAAAGTCACATTTTATTGTATGCTGTCTGTTGAGCTTTAATCCTTGCGTCAGCCTAAACCGTACACAGTTAGAATGAAATTTTTATTGGTTGTCTATCCTGGTGTTATATCTAGATATCGATGTTACAAACCATAGAGACGCTGCACCACTCGAAACGGAAGTAATAATTTCTAACAAACATGGCCCGGATGTTACTATTGTACTAATGTACATTTCCAATCAGGCACATGAAGCAATTTGTCTAATATCTTTTTTTGTTTAACTGGCATGTATTACTGACTATCACTTCAGTATATCAACCACTAACGGCACATAAAAAAAAATATAAAGTTCACTTAGCCCTAACGGGCCATCGGGTCAGATGAAGTGTAGAATTCATCTGTTTCTATGACCTCGGCATATGAAGAGATTGTGTGGTAAACACAACGCCCACCCGCTTTTACTTCCCCAACCCAAGTCAGGTACCCGTTAAAAGCTGGGTAGACTAGTGGGACTACTGTGTGCCAAATTACACCTGGAAAAAAAATTCCCATGGTTCTCACCGAGGATCGAACCCAGGACTCTCAGATAGAGACAGTCGGCCATGACGAAGGCTATTTTCACCTTCTTGTGCAGCCAGTAATTCCAGTTACAGCTGACCGGTTCTGAGTTCAGTGACCCCTGTAGACTACTATCTTCTCTGTGGGGTCGGTCATTGTCATTTCTGCCAGGCAGCTAAGTTTGGTATGTGACAGCTGTGTAGTTCTGATGCTTAGGCCGTCGGTAAACTAGACTGCTGTCTGATCTCGCCCCTCCCCCCCCCCCCTTTCACTACCAAACGCAATGGCAACCCAGCGACTCCCTTCCAACAGAACAAAATTCATGACGATTGCGATAATATCAAAATTAATTACAAATAAGCTAAAATTTTAATTATGGTTGAGCGCGTATGCAGATAAGAGTAATTATACAACATTTACAACCAATGTTTGTATAATTATTATCATGGTTTCCATTCGGAGACACCGCGGGCTGCAACAGGTACCATAGTAGAAAAATCTGACAACAACTCCCAAGACAGAGCCACTACAAAACAGCCACATCCACACATGGTTGTTGCGGACTTAATTAAGATCATTTGAATTTCTTTTTTTTTTTTCTAGAGTTTTGGCAGGATTTTAAAAAAATAAAAGCTTAAACAATGGAAATTCTTCGAGATGGTTTTATATCAATACAATTAATTCTCATATAAGAACCGAAAATCCACGTCTGAAGTTGACGTCATATGACATCCCTATCAGGCAAATAATTTCAATCAAAGTAATAGGACTAAAACAAATTATGAAATTATGAATATAAAAAAATGAAGGGGGGGGGGAGGGGAAAAGCCATCTTGACAGAAAGTACAAGTTTTATCAAGGAAATGGAATGGGCGATAACTCGATATTGATTCATTCAGCCGGACAGAGGATCACGAAGTGAGTATCTCTATTGAATAGCAAATAGGACAGAACATGAATAATAATAGAATTGTCGAAATCACACCATTATATTCTAAACTATCCTGTTTCCCCCAATAGCCAATCAGCTTGGAGTGGAAGTTCCGGAGCTTCAATCTCTGGTATCTGATTGGCCGGCTTATTTGGGAAATGGCGCACGCGCTAACCGAATTACTCCGCCGAAAGGGGAAACGGGAAGAGGGGAAAAAGGGCTAAGGACGCCATATTGGGTTATAAGCACCACAACGAGGTTAAGGGGAGGGGGTGACTCCGGGATGGCCCTCAGATTAGAATGTGATGAAATGAGTCCCCACCACTCCACAAGTTTTTACCCGCGGGGGTGGGGGGGGGGGGCTAGTTGTGGTCGTATAATGTAATTAGGTGGATGCTGGAAGAGGAAGGGGTTGGGCGTTAGAGAGAAGAAGACGAAAGAACCTTGTACCACGGACACAAATATAATCTGCTTACGTGGCCGACGGACAATGTTGGGGGGGGGGGGCTGGACATTTGGTCTGCTTCATTCACATACAGTCCAGAACTGGAAGAAGGAGAGGAGGACACCAGAGCCGTTGGCGATTATGGAAATGAATGAGTTGAGCGGGTCCACACTTTTTATTTTTTAATTATTTTTTTTTTTTTGGGGGGGGGGGGGAGGTTTGTAGACAGCCATCTCGTGTTTCGCTTTGAGGAACATCTTCAGTTGTTTGAGAATCGGGAAACTGGAGATGTCCCCCATATGTCTTACAGAATGAACAAATGGGAATAAATTAACGATAAATATAACTTTAAGACCAACGGAAAAACTAAACATTTAGCAATATTTTTTTTTTAAAGTATTATGAATAAAATCAAATCTTACCTCTAAAATAAAATACTATTCGATAGAAACAATGTTATTGTACTTCTAAAATAGAAAATACCAAAATGATTTTTTTCGTTAAGTCTCCGGAGATTAAAGATGGCTTCATGTACAGCGCTAGTCCGATATCGGGCAAGAGAAGTAACTCGAGTAAACAAAAAGAAAGGAAACATGGGAGTTCTATATATATATATGGTAGTGAAGAAAATTTAGATTCAAATTGATGATATAACCTGACTGGATTGTTGGCCAATGCTATAAATAGTCTCCTTACATTATATAATTGTAACATACTCAACAGCTGACTGTTGCCAAAGTGAGTGTGTAGAAAGGATGGGGGTTGGGGCACCATTTCCTAACACTAAACGTATAAGATGAACACACACACACAAAAGTTGTTGTTTTTTTTAAAAGAAAAAAAATACTATATTAAAATGTACTTTTTCATAAGTGTATTCAACTAAACTCGGTTCGTTAAAAAAAAATTGAACACAGTAGACTGAAAGTAATATTTCTGTAAATGTCATCGATTTTATGAATCGCCAATTAAAGGAATGTGGCCTAGTTTCGAGATTAGCACCCTGGATTTAAATTTTTTCAGGCATCCTAATTTCTACAAATAATGTTATGATCCTTATTATTAAGTACATTTAAATGAAACCATATTTTTAATTATATTATTTTTAAATGTATTCTTTGTTTATATTTTAGTAAACAGTAATCATGTATGTAGCCTACAGCATCGTACTTACATGTTTGTTTTAGTTTTTAAAGAAAAATCAATAATAGCAGTGCCGAACCTAGGGATTTGGGGGCCCGGGAGACTTAGCCTCTTTGGTGGGTCTCCTGCATATTAACATTCGACACCATGATAATGTACATATTATTTAACGTAAAAATAATTGGGACCCTCCTCAAGCTAGGGTCCCGGAGGACTTTCGAATTTGGACCCCCTCCTCTCCCCACCCTAGTTACGCCTCTGAATAATACGTTCGCATATTGACATCATACTTAACACCAGGAGTTAGATTCCCGGAAGACATTGGGTACTCTAAATTTGACATAAGGTACCGCACCAAAAAGACTGTGTGTGTGTGTGTATTTGTTTGTGTGTGTTTACATTAAATAATATCTACTCATCGCTGTAAATCTCACTGTTGCGAGCAGTCAGTGTAAAGCGGGCCGGGGCCTGACTGACTCCGTACATAGCCCGCGAGCCGCAGTTAGTCTACGACTGTACCCCAAACATTTATTAGTCATCTACAACTCACTTGCTAACTGCCTGTCGGGTGGATCGACTGTTTGCTCCTCTACTCTTTTAGGATGCTACATTACTAATGGAAAGTGGGACGGATGGCCGAGTGGGGTAGAGATACTCGACTGTCGACCTGTGAGTTCTGCGTCATGATCCTCGGTGAGAACCATGGGAATTTTTCCAGGAGAAATTTGTTTAACAAGTCCACCCAGCTTTAAATGGGTATCTGACTTTAAGTTGGGGAAGTAAAGGCGGCTGGGCGTTGTGCTAGTCACACAATCCCTTCTTCATATGCTGAGGTTACAGAAACAGATGAATTCTACACTTTATCTGCCCCGATGGCCCGTTTGGGCTAAGGGAACTTTCATTTTTTTACTGATAGAATTTTGTGATGATTGCGGTTCTTTTCTATGATAGTTTTAATATTATTATTCTAAAAAATAATAACAAGTTAATAAATTTACCATTCTCTCATTATCACCAGTTAGTAAATTTACCATTCTCTCATTATAACAAGCTAGTGATTTTAACATACGGTTATTCATCATTTTTATTTAAAATCAAGGGCATTTACCAAGAATAAACTAATTTAAAAAATCGGGTCTGGAGTGAATAATCAGTTGCAATGATCTATGCCGCAAACCAATACTTCGAAACTTTTTTTTACTGTCTTTTATCATTGCGTGTCACACTTTGGTCCCTTCCCCCATGACTGGCCTGAGGCCGATTTGACCAATTGCTCCAAATTGGGCCCCACGAGTTGGCAGGGGCCCCGTAATTTACATTTATCATATCACTATCAGTCATAGCTCTTGTCGCAGGCTAGAAGAGGGGGCCTAGTAAGCATCTGTTAAATTAGGCCCCGCACTTTGTAAGTCCGGTCCTGCCTTTCCCCCATGAGTTACGTAATAAGTGAACGATCCCTAATATAACACTCAAATGTCTAATTTCATTCAAATGTTTCTCTCTTTTTCTTTTAATTGCTTCGACATTCAATTTTTCCTCACCCTCTTACCGTCCCACCCCCACGGTTAGTAGTTAAAACAATGGCCGATTGGCTGTTAAAACAATGTCCAATTGGCTGTTAAAACAATGTCCAATTGGCTGTTCAAACAATGTCCAATTGGCTGTTAAAACAATGCACGATGTCCACTCGGAAGTAACAAGACAATGCCCCTGATTAAAATAACAGACAAAAAGAGAGCGATGCTTCAAGCACAAAGTGTTCTGTTTCTACAAGATTAACCGGCGATTAGCGTTGATCATAGAACAACTGACAGTTGGATAAACCCATTTCCTGCTTTCAAAAAAAAAACAAAAAGCACAACACAAAGACAAAGATACGGAAAATCCCGATTGTTGCATGCTCCAAATGAAGTGAAAAAAAACTTGATCTTATAACAAAACAAACAAAAAAAAGTATGACCAATAGTCAACACCATACTAACCCTGCTAACTCAAGAAAGATTTTTTTGAAAATTCTTTTTGGACCCTACCTTCCTTCCCCCACCCTCATTCACTCCCCCGCCCCCTCAGACCACTAGCCACCTTTTTTTTGGTGTCTTTTAAATGAACAAAAATCTTCCACAAACATATTGTTTTAGTTTTCTTTTTGTTCTTCCCGGCATGTTTTTTCTTTCAAATTTTGAATTTCGTGTTATTTTCATCGACGCGGGATCAGTTGCCAGATTTTTTGGTCCCAACATTCGTCGGTCAAAGAAATAATGGGAATTATCTCAAACTTGTGTCGCGCGGGGAAAAGACTACAATCGCGTTTTGTTTAGCAGTGAGGTCAATCGCTCCAGGAATCGATACAATATCTGACATGCTAGTGTCTGTCCCCCTGCCTGCCTCCCTCCTCCTACCACGGGGAGACATGTTGGTACAGTGTGGCAGGGGGGGGAACAGAAATCATGACTTGTTAAATTATTTTGTTGCTACACACATTGAACTCTTCGTGTCGGTCACAAGAGATGGATATAGTTGCCAGGAGGATGGATGGGGGAAACGTTCAAATATTAACGAGGTTAACAGTAGCAGTTGACAGAAACCTGGCAATGAAAAACAATGAAATTATTTCTTTGTAATGTCCCTTTTAATGTTGTCTAATTTGAGATGACGTCATTGAAAAGTGTGTACATAGTTTCGTGCCAATTTCATTAATGACTTTTCTTTCTCTCTGTTTTTTTTTTTTGTAGTTCTTGTGTTTGTATGTTTGATTGAATTTGCAAGCAACTGACGTCTGGGTCATTCTGAAAGTCTCACTGGCTGGACAGTAAGAACCAAAGTAAGTAGAACAGATCTTAGGACCAGGTGATGGCAACTCTCAATCAGCGCCCCTCTTACAGCCTAGGTCAACATATGGCCCATAGGGGCCGTCCATAAAGTACATCACGCTATTTTTGACCATTTTGACCCCCCCTCCTCCTTGTCACAAATCTCGGGACCCCCCTACCCCTAAAGTACGTCACACTTTCAAATAATTAACAACTAATTAAAATTTAATCGAAAACTTAAAAAGAACTTCACTATTAAACTGCCTTAAAATATAAATATTAAAAGAACTATCAGATTATTATATGACTAGTAGAATAACTAATTGTCAACAGTTGTCAGTTATTATTTGAAACAGTGACTCAATCAACTGAATTTAAAAAAAAAAATTGCAAAAATTAGACTTGACAATTATATAATAAACATCATTTATCTGCTACCTTTTCATTTACAATGGGTGAGGTCAAATTTGAGATAATCTTCCGATCATGCATTCTATTGACACAGGATAAGAAGTGGATTAGCAAAACTTGACCTCAACCAGTGATTAAATTATAAAAAATGCGGGGGGGGGGGCCTCACATTATGAAAAAAGGCAGTTTGACAGTCTTTTTTTGTAACTTTATAACATTAATTATGTATTGATGATTTGGCCTGGGGGGTGGGGGCTCAAGCCCACCCTCCTGCCCCCTGTATGTGACTATGCTATGACAAAGAGCCTAAAGTAATCATACTGTAATTTACAGATCTGCAGCTTGACGTGCTCATCTCACACGGTTATATATAGTTACTTTAATACAAACATTATTACATTTTACTTGCATTCTGAACTTGTTTTAACTTTATGTTCTGGCTTTCGTAGGCCCTTGAAAAGTCCGTAGGCCCTAGGCACAGTCCCTACTGTGCCTAGTTGATAAATAATAAAGCTTCTTTGCATCAGTTGTTAGGTTGATTGGGATAAAGGAGGAAAGAATCTCGAAGGTAAAACGTTGAAATATGAACTCTTAACTAACATTTTCGAAAATTATTTTTAAAACAATTAAGTTTTATTTAAAAAAAAATAAATGGTTAACTTAGAAATAAAATAATATATATATATATAATGTGACGTCACACTTGGCCTGACCCCCCCTCCCCCGTGTCACAAACTGTCACACTTTCTTACACCACCTCCCCCCCCTCTGGAGCGTGACGTACTTTATGGACGGCCCCATATATATATATATATATATATATATATATATATATATATATATATAGGGCCCTTTAAACAAAGGGAGATAAGCACGCGACTCGACGTGAAAGTTTGCGCAATGCCCTTTAAAAACTATGTACAAACGATTCTGCCCACTCGACTGTTTAATCCGGCCACGAACTTTGCCCCTTTCTGCTCGTCACTAATAATTAACATTTAATCAATTATTTCATAATGACACTCCAACCAAATGCTCTTTGTTCTGTCAAAATTTAAGGATCCATCGTGGCCCGCGATTTATTTAGTTTGCCCACCCCTTTTGGGATCAAAGGGGACCGTGTCTTATAAAGTTTGGTCTAGTTTTCTATATAACAATATTCTATGTCTAATTTACACGTCACATTTCCGATAATACTGTTTACACATAAACTGAAACTTACTACTATTATTTGAACAATAGCTGTATTCTGCAAAAAACTTTGCATAGAGTTATATTCCCTTAGGTTTGATCAGTAGGCTAGGTTATTGTTGGTTTCGGGCAGATCCGATTTTTTTCATGATTTTTATTACAATTTAAAGATGAAACATGTTTGAAAACCGCATAAACTATTCAAAACTGTGGATTAAAAAAAAAAAACAAGTATCAAATTGATATTAATTATTGGTAGATGACGGTGATTAATAGAATAAACCAATGGGACCGCTCTACGATGATTGTATATCGGATTGCCTTCAGAGCCGTCGCTAGCTAATGTGCCCCCCCCCCCAGTGCGACTTTCATTTGTTTTGGAGTCCTCCTGCCAATCTGAATAGTTAAAAAAAACATTTCTGCGACCCTTCCTACTTCGGCGCCCTGTGCGGCTACACAAGCCGCAGTACCCGTCCTGTGCTACAGCCTGCAGTTCCCGTCCTGTGCTACAACATACAGTACCCGTCCTGTGTTACAACCTGCAATACCCGTCCTGTGCTATAGCCTGCAGTACCCGTCCTGTGCTACAACCTGCAGTACCCGTCCTGTGCTACAACCTGCAGTACCCGTCCTGTGCTACAGCATGCAGTACCCGTCCTGTGCTACAGCATGCAGTACCCGTCCTGTGCTACAACCTGCAGTACCCGTCCTGTGCTACAGCCTGCAGTACCCGTCCTGTGCTACAACCTGCAGTACCCGTCCTGTGCTACAACCTGCATTTAGTCAATTGGCTACCATCGGTCTAGATCAGGGGTTCTCAATGTTTGGGTCACGAAAACAGTATTTCAGGTGGGTCACGAAAACAGTATTTCAGGTGGGTCGCGAAAACAGTATTTCCAGTGGGTTACGAAAACAGTATTTCAGGTGTCACGAAAACAGTATTTCAGGTGGGTTACGAAAACAGTATTTCAGGTGGGTCGCGAAAACAGTATTTCAGGTGGGTTACGAAAACAGTATTTCAGGTGGGTCACGAAAACAGTATTTCAGGTGGGTCACGAAAACAGTATTTCAGGTGGGTCACGAAAACAGTATTTCAGGTGGGTCGCGAAAACAGTATTTCAGGTGGGTCGCAAAAACAGTATTTCAGGTGGGTTGCGAAAACAGTATTTCAGGTGGGTCACGAAAACAGTATTTAGGGTGGGTCGCGAAAACAGTATTTCAGGTGGGTCGCAAAAACAGTATTTCAGGTGGGTAGCGAAAACAGTATTTCAGGTGGGTCACGAAAACAGTATTTAGGGTGGGTCGCGAAAACAGTATTTCAGGTGGGTCGCGAAAACAAAAAAAAAACTGTTTTCATAGTTGGTCGCGAACGTTTGAGATCTATTGATCTACATTTAGGCCTATAGGTGTGGTGATGGACTGATAGTTCTGATGACCTCATATCAAAGAAATGCCACAGCTGTGAACTTTTGTGATCAATACTGACATCATCGTTAAACTAACTACTAAACTAACGTCACTTGAAAGATAAAAAAAGAAAACATTAACTCATATGCACTGGTCACTTCATAACACGCTTGAGGTGGGGGGTGGGGGTGTGGCGATTTAAATTGGACATAAAAAAATCACAAATATCTAGTAAAATTTTGTAGTATTTTGTTTGCGCGCGTTCACTAGAAAAAATGAGCCACACGTGGGCATATCTGACCCCCCCCCCCCATGGACCTGGCTCCTTAGGAATGAACAGAGACAAAGGGGAGGTGAAAATAACAAAGTATCGCATGGACACCATCACCTTTGTGTGTGCGTGCGTGCGACGTGCGTCCCCGTCCCCTTGGCATCCGGCGTGTGCTGGATATTGACATAGGGACAAACAAATGTCCAGCCCTCTCCCTCCCCCACCACAGCCCTATCCTCCTCCCCCCCCCCTATCTGTCTCTGTCTTTTAACAAGTATTGTCTCTGTCAACCCGGGGACAGTCCAGGGACAATTAGACTCATTGTCTGTTAACATCTTGGCTTTCGGCAGAAATCACGTTTTCACTAAAGCCACCATCCAGTGTTTGATCGCTCATCTCTCTCTCTCTTTATTTTTTTTTGTCTTTCCATGAAACAGTTGTCCAGGTTCTTCATTGAGTGGCCAACGCTTGACACTTTTATTTTAGCTGGAATTCCTGAACTTGCAAGTTACCTCTTCATCTGGTCGGTGGGGGGGGGGCGGTAGAGAAAGAGAATGGAAATAAAATACAACAGCTTTAAACAATGAAGAAGAAGAAGAAGGATGGGCCGATAGAAGAGGAGGAGAGAGAGAGAGAGAGAGGTGGTCAAAGGAGGGAGGGGGGAGTTTTTCATACTTCCCTGATGCTGCTGCTCCCCACCATCACACGACAAAGTCTGTATCACGATTGTGTCAAGTTTGATGATGACACTATATAATTAACATCCAGGTTATCAAAGAGGGAACAAAAAGGAAAAAATGACTCGATGTTTTGTGGGTTGGGGAGGAGTGTGTGTGTGGGGAGGGGGGATTCGGAAAAGGTTTTGGGGGGGGGGGGAGGGGGGGCGTCTGACGCGTATCTTTCAAGTGGGTTATTTTTTTTTTCTCACTCTAAAACACAAAGCAGGAACAAAGTAACTGGCAGAGATCGCTGGTGTAGACGCGGTGTAAACCGAGTGTAATGGAGGTTGGGGGTTAACAAACAATAACTTAAACATCCCTGTAGCAAGTCCATTTTTCCGGAGGAGGCAAATCTTACAAAGCCTCTTACACACTGCACCTTGTTTTCAGTAATTCTAACTAAATGGGAAATATATATTGAACATACAAATTAAAACAAAAATTTAGGTTTTTTGAAATGGGTATATTATGACAATACTAGCTGTACCCTGCAAAACTTTTGCATAGAGTTATATCCCCTTAGGCTTGATCTGTAGGGTAGGTTATTTTTGGTTTCGTACAGATCAGATTTTTTCATGATTTTTACTACTATAGTTTACGTTTGACGATTTTAAACTGGAAAACTGTTGCATAAATTATTTACTTTCGATTTAACGCAGAACCCACATTGCTATTATTTATATAGATATATCCATAAACTGATTTATTATCATTTACCTGGTTTGCATATAAAAGTAAAGTTCCCTTAAGCCCAAAAGGGCCATCGGGGCTGATGAAGTGTGGAATTCATCTGTTTCTGTAATCTCGGCATATAAAGGGATTGTGCGGTTTGAACAACGCCCAGCCATCTTTACCACAACTAAGGTTAGGTCCCTTGGTTCTCACCGAGGTTCGAACCCAAGACTATCCGATCGACCGCGATACACAACTCGACCACATGTCCCTCAGTGCATGCATAAAATAAAATTGTTGCATAAGCAAACAAGACCCCCCCACCCACCCATCCACACACACACACACACACACACGTATGCACCGTTCTCTGTACTTGTCGACGAACATGAACCAAAAAAAAATATGCAGATAGTCCAGTTATGTTGGGCCTGATGTCAGCGACTGTCCAGCGACTGACCCGTACTGCGAATTATGTGGTCTCACAATCTTGGTATTGGGTGACATTGAAATAGTTTCTTCACGTCACGTGTTTCTAATACCAAATGGTTTTTATATTTTTATTTTTATTATTAATTATTTATGCCATCTGCTTCTTTGAATAATATTTGTTGTTGGATTTAAAAAAAAAGACAAACACGCAGGTATACAAAGGGAGTTGTCTTTTATACGCACACAACTGTGACATAACTTGGTGCAATGTTGGGTCGAAGTCCCCCCCCCCCCCCCAAAGAACGCACGTAAAATATACGTAGACAGACAGATACGAAGAGAAATAATTAAAATAAATAATTGTTACGGTGGATTGATACACTTTTGTCCTGACCACGGGATAAAACTTTTTCAGAAAGAGCGAACTCTGAAGTTCACCGTTTTATTTTGTGTTCAGGGGAACTAAAAATATAAATAAATTTGTTGTATATAACCCGACAGCACATACCTACATATTTATTACCCAATGCTCGTTCAGTAATAAATATAGTATTTTTATAGACAATTAGTAGTTTGTTTGTTGTGTTAAAATTAATCCTTCTGATCTATCTCTCTATCTACCTAGCTACCTACCTACCTATTCGTCTTTCTGTCTGTTTGTCTGTCTGTCTAAATGTGTATCGGTAAGGATGAGATGAAAATCTCTTAGATCCTATAAATCACTAAAGGGACGGTTTTTATGGTGCCCATCTTTCATCCCCCCACCATAGATCGATAGTGCAATGGCCATGGAATATCCAAGGGAGATAAAGCGGGGACTTTAGCCATGACCTGAACTATCAATTGGTCCTCACCGCAGATCGAACCAGGGACCCTCAGCAAAACAATCGAACACTTAACCGCGCGACATTCAGACCTATATTGATTGATATTAGACAACTTTTTTTTTGTAATAAAGAAAAGAATAGTTTTCTTAATACTAGAGAAAGAATTGAATAAAGTTAATTGGTAGTTCAGAAAATAAAGAAAAATTACTATTGGCCTCTAATAATGAGTCATGTGTTAACTTAATTCGCGTTTTGTGTCGTTATTAATTTAAACAGTGTAGAAGGATGGGCTTATAGATGGGGATGAGATTGGGAACAAGAGGTTGTCGAAGGGGGGGGGCGGTGCCAAACCTAGGGATTATGGGGCCCGGGGGTATGCCTTTTTGGGGCCCTGCATTTGACATCAACACCGTGACATGAGATAATGAAAAAAAAAATTGGGGGGGGGGGCACTCCTTAAGCTGGGGCTTGGGGGAGTTTCGAATTTGGACACCCCTCCCTCCACCCTAGGTACGCCTCTGTAGGAGGGGGGGAGATGTCCTTTACCGCACGACCATAAGGCCGCTGTCTACATTATAAAGCAGCTAAGTTTGTCCGGGTCGCTTCCGTCCGTGTGGGGAATCCGTTCTATAAATAAACGACCTCGACATAATTCAGAATGGTGCTTGAGTCGAATCGATTCGACTATTTCAAAAATCTACAGCCTATGACGTCCCTATGGTACTTCGCTATAAATAAAAAAAAATCCTCTATGACGTCATTTCCCGATGAGTGCCGTATCGTGCCTTCGCACTGATAAATGACATAGTAAAGTATAAAATTTTTTTTAACTTTTCAGTGCATTTTTTATAATAATCCGTTCTATAAATAAACGACCTCCTTAAAAGCCGTCGGCTGCCATATGGCAGAAATAAATAATAATAATAATAATATATAATATCATTCAAATTATTTTAGTTTTTATTACAACAGATAGCATTTTAACATCGTCAAACGTAAACAATAAGACTAGGTCACTATAAAATTCCACCCGTCGCTCGACGGGCTAAAATACTTGTAAAAAAATAATTCTGCACTTGGAAATCCGTGTTAATAGTTAATATTAAAGAAGACAGTAAGACAAGATTTGCGCACAATACATTTGCAGCGGATCAATTAAATAAAATTTTTTATTAATTTAAATGTAAACTATTTGTAAAAAAAGTTCGACAAGTAATCAGCCAGTTATAAATATTACATTGCTTAACATATAGCAAATGAACCGATTGTTACTCGGCCTGGCAGTAAGACCAGAAGTCTTGCTGCCGGTTTGCGTGTAGTTTTGTAACTTCAAGCAATCTTTGAAACAAAACTCCCTACTTTTTTAAAAATTGCAATAGACCGAAAATCCTTTAGATTGGCAGTCCCCGTTTTTTGCCTTGGATTATATCGACGCTCAGCTTTTACCAAATTTCGTTGATGGATTGTGATCGTTATCGAATTAGCAGAAGCCTCTGTTTATGACATGATTATTCTCATATTAAACATTTTATTGAGCTAAAACCTTTAGTTGCGAATGCAACGGGCAACTACTAGTTGATTAATAATAGACAACGTTATTTTGTATTTTGCTTTCCTAATAGAAACAATTAAGAAACGTTAATTAGTAGTTCAAGAAGAGATATATTAACATTGGCCACTAATAATGAGTAAGTAAAGTTCCCTTAGCCCTAAAGGGCCATGGGGGCAGATGAAGTGTAGAATTCATCTGTTTCTATAACCTCGGCATATGAAAGGATTGTGCCCAGCCGCCTTTACTTCCGCAACTTACAGTCAGGTACCCATTTAAAGCTGGGTGGACTAGGGGCCAGGCAAATAGCGGGGGGGGGGGACAGGAAATAAATGTTAGTAAGTCGAGCAAACAAGCAGAGGAGGCCAGACAAAACGCTGGGGGGGGGGGGAGGGAGGGGGGGGCTGCAATAGATGAGTACAATTAAAAAGGAGACTTTATAGAATGCTCGAAAATAGGGTACATATGAGTGCAAAAAGTAGAATACAAGTAATCGGGCAAAGCAGGCCCGTAGCGTGCGGGGGGGGGCAGGGGGCCCTTCCCCGCGTTTTGTCTGCCCCCCTCTGCTTATTTTTTCTACTTAGTAAAATGTATTACCTGCCCCCCTCCCCGCTATTGCCTGACCCCTGCTGTAGAATGCCTTGCCCCTGCTGTAGAATTTTCACGCTACGGGGCTGGGGTAAAGTAACTTATTTAGATGCCGATTTCGATACTCCCATAGGTTCGAATATTTCCGATTCCCTACTCCGGTTAATCGTTTTAACTTCAATAATAGAAATGGTAGTAAGCTGTATATATATATATATGGTTACCAGAATTGTCTATTTTAAGGTGAATGATTTTTCGAATCATGTCAAGAACAATAACTGCATGATGGGTAACTCGATAAATAAAGCTACGTAAATAAGTCGATACTGAAAGCCGTATAAATTAAAACAGAAATGAGGCTTATTAAAAGACAACCATCTAGTTAAAGTGAAGTAGTTTTGTATTTTTAAACTGCACACAATTTGTGCAATATTACTTTCAGAGGATTAACACAAAAATAATGCATGCCTCTGTGGCATTTTTTTTCCCATTAACACCATATAACACCCTCAGCTGAGAAACGATTTCGGTTTTAGTCGATTTTTTTTTCTTACTTTTGGGGACAGGCTCATCTTTGATTGTATTAATACCATCGGTGGACACTTTAGAAAATGCTCTAAAATATTAATATTTTTTCATTGAAAAGTGTTAAAAGACTTTTTATAAAGCATTTAATGTCTTCTCTAACCTAATAATTTCAATTAGTTGATATAAAAAAACAATGGCTCTTGAACAAATACTAAACGTAGAAATGTATTTTGTTTCTCTAATAAAACTGGTTGCTATGTGTAGGGGAGAAGAAATTGTTGTTGTGGGTGACGGAAGGAGGGAGAGAATGACTGAGACCGAATGGAATAACAGGTGGTGTGCGGGATTGAGAGCCTTACATATCGCATCTGATAGTTAGTGTGATAGTTTTTATGATAGTTTGTGTGATAGTTTTTATGATAGTTTGTGTGATAGTTTTTTTATGATAGTTTGTGTGATAGTTTTTATGATAGTTTGTGTGATAGTTTTTATGATAGTTTGTGTGATAGTTTTTATGATAGTTAGTGTGATAGTTTTATGATAGTTAGTGTGATAGTTTTTATGATAGTTTGTGTGATAGTTTTTATGATAGTTTGTGTGATAGTTTTTATGATAGTTTGTGTGATAGTTTTTTATGATAGTTTGTGTGATAGTTTGTGTGATAGTTTTTATGATAGTTTGTGTGATAGTTTTTATGATAGTTTGTGTGATAGTTTTTATGATAGTTTGTGTGATAGTTTTTATGATAGTTTGTGTGATAGTTTTTATGATAGTTTGTGTGATAGTTTTTATGATAGTTTGTGTGATAGTTTTTATGATAGTTTGTGTGATAGTTTTATGATAGTTAGTGTGATAGTTTTTATGATAGTTAGTGTGATAGTTTTTATGATAGTTTGTGTGATAGTTTTTATGATAGTTTGTGTGATAGTTTTTTATGATAGATTGTGTGATAGTTTTTATGATAGTTTGTGTGATAGTTTTGTGATAGTTTGTATGATAGACTAATGTGAATTGATTAATAAAAGTAGATTGTTTCTCTGAAGTACAAGTTCAATACACTATATTTTCTCAAATTGAATTGTATTTGTCTCTAGGCACTGTTAATATCGCTATTATATATTGATGCTATGCACTGCGACACACAGATTTACTGCTATAAACTGTTCTATACCGCAATACACTGCTGCAAACTAATAGGCATTGCTATAGCCTGCTATACATTGCAGTCTACTGATATACACTGCTATGTACTGCTATACATTGCAATATACTGTTATAAAATGCAATATACTGCTATAAAATGCAATCTACTGCTATACATTGCAATCTGCTGCTATACATTTCAATCTACTGCTTTATACTGCAATCTACTGCTATGTACTGCAATCTACTGCTATGTACTGCAATCTACTGCTATGTATTGCAATCTACTGCTATGTATTGCAATCTACTGCTATACATCGCTTTTGTCACAATATACTTATAGATTAATTCCAACACAATAAGAGAGATTATTACAATCAATGTATTCTTTCATTTTACTACCACAACAGTCTCTAAATCGCACATCCTCTTTCTTCCGTTCAACATTTTAGTGCACTGTCATAGGGAATACCCTGTGACATACCCTCCACCTTGATAGAAACAATGCTAATTGTTTTGTTTTTTTCGTTAACGATACCCTTACTTATAAAAAAAAAATAACCAAATACAATCAATAAAATCATCAAGAACAAAAATAAACCCAGGTACCCAATCCTGATGTGGCCGTGAAACCCAACAAACCTCCATCACAACAGTAACACACAGTGAAAACAATAATCTCCCATACACAATGTTAACAACCAAAATGTATTACATTGAGTGTAAGTATTAATAAAATGCCAAATAATCACAATAATAGTTCTGGGACATCTTCCCCTTCAATAAACAAATAATTTAAAATGTATCCTATCCAACCGAATGTCCTAATTAGTAATATTCATTACTAACAAAATGACCAAATAATGGCAATTATGGTAACATGACATCGAATACATATATTATAACGAAAAAATTACAATAAATTCAAATAACATAACAATAGTTATGTCTACTCAATCACTAAGTAAGTGTCTTTAGGGCTGCCGTCGTCTGCCTTCGAAACACACGTGTCCTTGATGCCGGTTCTGTCATCTCTCGGTTGTTTAGATAACGTTTCCACCACCTGGTCCCAGGTAGCACCTCCACAATAACTGTGAAGTCTGGTGGTAGCAACACCCATCGGTTACTCTAGCGTTGAATATCCCACACGTCTCGTAATACATAAGTCCTGAATCATTTGCACTGCCAGCCCTGAGTACCTGCACGGAAGTCTGACCTGCTGCCTCAACGTTCTGCCTAGTCTTAACGTCCAACGTTGTCTCAACGTTCTCCTGCGTTTTGTAGTCAACGGAATGTTTCTTGATCTTTACGGTGTCGTCATGACAACAATCTTTATCATCCTTCACCTTCTGTATTTTCTCCACCTTTTGTTGTACTGCCTTACTCTGTCGTATAATCCGTTTGACAGGTCGCCTCAACATTCTGCCTGACCTCCCCTGACATTCCACATTCGTCATCTGTATACCCTCTGTCTGGTATGACATCTCCATCTGCATGACCTCTGTCTGACATGCCGCCTCCTTCATCTCCCTGACCTCTGTCTGACATGACATCTCCTTCCCATGCCTGACTTCTGTTTGACATGACATCGCCTTCATAATGTCTCGGTTGTTTCCTACTGCATTTCCCTCTTCTCGTTTCCTTTGAGCTCGGGTCACCGCTGCCCCTGCCTGGCTATCAACTGCATGATGTTGTTTCCACAACTGTAAACCAGCTAAAGTGGGTTGTTGCACACCCCTTATGTTCCCTATTATCAAATCAGCGGTTGCATTCTCCAACACACAGGCCTCTAATTCTCCAGAGAAGAATGGGGTCGTAACTTGTATGACGGCAGTTGGGTACGTTTCAATGCTCCCCCCAAAAGTCATACATGATAGGGTCCTTCCTTGTTAGTTGCGAGCGTACACAAAGCAACGTCTTACGCCTGCTGTGCTGCAGCCTGTGCCCCGTAGAACTCTAACCTTCTGATCGCCGACTAGTCCAGGATAAAACTCTAATTTTCCCCGACGACATTTCAGTGACTCTGCATAGTCCATGCGGTGGTACGGTGGAACGTTCTGACTCGGTTGATATGCTTCTACGACATCCTGTCTCCCTCCGGCACTCACCTCCATACCCACTGCGGCTCGATCAGCAGTCCTACACTGCCGTGCACTATGACCCCATCTACGGCAGTAACTGCATTTAGAATCCTTCTGTTCCAGGTTGCAGCTGGCTCTCATGTGACCAGCCTTCCCACAATTAAAACAGATCACGGTCTCTCGACCACTGGTTGCCACTCTATTCCTGGACACACCCGCCACCGTTCTTGCAGCGAAAGATAATTCGGCAACACTTTCAACTCCCATGCTCTGGGTGAGCCGCTGCATATTGCTGACAAAGTTCTACTGCCACTGCCAAACTGGTCGGCTTACGTTCTTTGAGAAACGCCACCAGCACAGAATCACATGACTGGTAAATCTTGTCTCGTTGCGCAAGATCTCGAAGTGCTGTATAAGTTAGCTCGGCCCCAGATAGATGCACCCACCTGTCAAAATACAGCTGTACTTGGTCCATATACTGGTGGAACGTGTCCCCTGGCTGAGGTGTAGCTTCATGGAACTTCCTGCGGTAGCCTTCTTCCGTCAGTCCGAACCTGGTAAGCAAGACATCGCACATCCTATCATAGTCCTCCAAGTCAGACATGGTGAAAGACATGCATGCTTGAAGGGCCTTTCCTGAGAGTAAATTATATAGAAATTTGCCCCATTCTTTCTTTGGCCAACCAGCGCTTTCTGCATGAATTCTGAATCGTTGCAGGTATGCATCCATCAGGTCTACCTGTTCATTAAAATTCTGAAGTTTCGGCCTCCACGTGTCTGCATATGTTGCCTTCTGTTCGCTCTTGATATCTTCTCTACCTACTCGCAGTTTTTCCTTTTCTAGTTCAATTTCCAACGTTCTTAATTGCCTCTCTCGCTCCTTCGCTCTTTCATCTCGCGCCATTGCATTTTCAATAAATCCACTTAACTTCTCACCTTGTAGTTCTAATGAGACCCTTTTTGACGGTACAATTCAAACAAATCATCTTGAGATTTGGGATCCATGTTAATAACAAAAGTACACGTGTGACGTACCTGTGCAACCTTCATACACAGCCCAGTTCGGACGAGCCCCCAGATGTCACAATATACTTATAGATTAATTCCAACACAATAAGAGAGATTATTACAATTAATGTATTCTTTCATTTTACTACCACAACAGTCTCTAAATAGCACCTCCTCTTTCTTCCGTTCAACATAACTATTCATTTAGTGCACTGTCATAGGGAATACCCTGTGACAGCTATCTACTGCTATAAATTGCAATATGCTGCTGTACATTGCAATATGCTGCTATACATTGCAATATGCTGCTATAAATTGCAATATACTGCTATACATTGCAATATGTTGTTTTTTGAAGAAAAATAAAGGGTCATCCACTGTTCATTGTATACAGTGCTATCAAGTTATCAGCCCATATTGATGTCTGTCAATGAAAATGAAAAGATTGTTTTTGCCCACATTGGTAAAATGAGCCAAAGATGCCCTCAATAATTACGTGATGCCTAAAGTATGCCCACATAAAAAAAGCGTCTCTCTAAAGGCACTGGATGACGATATGGTACATTGGGGGTGGGGGGAGGGAAGGAACGGGGGGGGTATGAAATCGAACCACGCATCGCCACCATAATGAGATATGGCTTTCTAAACCTTGTATCCAACATGATCTAGTTTAAGGAAAAAAAAGTTTTTATTCCAATGGGCTCAGTGTAATAAGCCAGAGTGCCATGGGTGATCATCAATTACGAAAAGGATGGAATGGGTTAAGGGGGGGGGGGCGTGAAGAGAATCGATGGAGAGACTGAGATAAAGGAGCCGACCCTGTTTCCTCTCCCCCCTCCGTTTTATTTTCCCTTTGGTGAATGCAAAAAGTTGAAGACGCCGAAGAGCTCGCGAGTAAACACAATTCAACACGGACAGTTTCCGGCAAGGGAGACAATCACATCGTATTTCCTTTTAATGTCCCATAATTCAATTACCGGAGTCGCCCTGGATCGTCGGCGCATGCGCGTGTAGGTCTGTTGACATATCCAGTCATTTTGTTCCCTTTAATTGATAAGAGTGGGGGGAAGAGAGCGATGGTACCCTACGCACGTCCCAGATGCTGTGTGAGCTTGTGTCCTCCCCTTGTCTTCTAGTACTCAACTTTTAATCACGTATAGGTCAACAATGACCAATATTGATTTTTTGTTTTCTGTGTCGCGAGGAGATGTTGTTGGGTAAAAGAACAAGGAATCGTTAAGTGATGAAATAATTTATAGGGTTTATTAAAATATGTACAAATAAATAAATATAGTTATGTCCGATCCATATCAATAAACTCCTTAGTATGACTATATCTAAAGAGTAATTTGTAGTCGAATACTAGTTTAGCAATAAAGGCACAAGAAATCGGATTTGTCAACAAAAAAAAAAATCCGCCTGGGATCGAAATAATCGAATTTTAGCCTAATCGATTCTTAAACCCATTTTACGTGATTTGATTTCGAAATCGATAAACAATTTTGGAACTTTCCACTTTGTCTAGATAACAATGTTTAACATGCCAGGATATAACTGTTATTTCTTTCACGACTTCTGTCAACTCTTACTTCATGTTTCTGTCATGACTTACTCCATGTTTCTATCACGACGTATTTCATGTTTCTGTCATGACGTATTTCATGTTTCTGTCATGACGTATTTCATGTTTCTGTCATGACGTATTGCATGTTTCTGTCATGACGTATTGCATGTTTCTGTCATGACGTATTTCATGTTTCTGTCAACTCTTACTTCATGTTTCTGTCATGACGTATTTCATGTTTCTGTCATGCCGTATTTAATGTTTCTGTCATGACTTATTTCATGTTTCTGTCATGACTTATTTCTTGTTTCTGTCATGACTTACTTCATGTATTTGTTACCCATGTCAGCATTAAGTGCTGATGATAGGAGATTTGCGGCCCCGACACATTGTTTGACTTTAATTTGAACTCAGGGGCTTAAAGGTTGGACGACCTGGCCTAATTTATTTAAATATATGTCTGATATAACGAAATATTATTATTTTTTTTACTTTTCTGTACATTTTATATAAATAAATGAAGTTTCCTCAAATATAAAAATATATTTAATAATATACTTTTTAGTCGTGAAAGAATTATCATTGCTCATTGCAAATTATACATAATTTTGGCAAGTCTATATAGAACTAAAACAAAATTCACTAGATTACTCTTGTATGCACTGGTGCCATATTGGTTTTTTTTTTATTGTTTTGAAGTTATTTTTTAATACGATAGTCTTATTTATAATAATAACTAATCAGTAACTATCTTTGTAATTTTAAAAGATGTCAATTCATGGATTCGAAGTTATTAAAATAAGTCCAAAAAGATTATAGATTTTAAAAAAAAGATTGTGATGACTTATTCACAGATTAATAGATCTTTTAATACAAAAAAAACTTAAATACAATATTGAAAATAAATAAATAAGAATGCAAATTAACCATAAAAAACCCAAGATCTTGGGGAAAAAACCCAAGCATTGGCAGCCCAAGGATCCGCCATGTTATCAAGAGATAAACGCATTGTTTTCCCTTGCATTACAAGTTCATCATATGGTTGATAGAGATCTGGCGATGGCTTGACCCCATAGAATTCCTGAACGGGTGCTGAAAGAGAATCGATAACCATTAAAAAGAACTCCACAAAGTAAACTTTTTTCCCCTGCATTCTTGGTGTGTACAGTCGTGTTGGTGAGTTGATTCAGCCAATATTGTTGATTAAATAACTCAATGATAACAGTGACCAGCATTTGGGGGTGTGTGTTTATGTTGTACAGAGCAGGAACCAGTGTAATCAAATATCACCCGCCCCCTCCCACCCCATCCCCCAAGAAAGTAGTTGGTCAATTAAAATCTTTGCAGTCTTCATAACTGCGTATATTTTTTTTATTTAAGTCCAGGCGCTGAGATTTTGATGGAATGTTACACTTGTATCTAACTATACATGAAATATCTAGAAAAAAAATATTTCTCAATATATGCATCCGTGTATACGATACAAACATATTGTTGCGCGACACGCATACAAACAAACAAACACACACACACACACACACAGAGACAGAGAGAGAAACTGAGATGACCACTGATATGCCCTTGTGAGACTTTTTGATGTTGGCATTGTCAATAGGAGCTGTTATCTGAACCCAATGACAACTAGCCATCACGTTATAGGAGCTGTCATCTGAACCCCAATGACAACTAGCCATCACGTCATTGGAGCTGTCATCTGAACCCCAATGACAACTAGCCATCACGTTATTGGAGCTTTCATCTGACCCCCAATGACAACTAGCCGTCACGTCGTTGGAGCTGTCATCTGACCCCCAATGACATCTAGCCATCACGTTATTAACACATCAATGTGTATCCAGAGACGCTTGTGTAAATAGACGAACTAGGCAACAGCCTTGACCCTATCTCGATCCCTGTCCCTCCGCCCGCTCCGCCTCGCCCACCACACACAAACTTACACACACACACACACAGCCTTAATGTTACAGTATGAATACCTATCTTATATAACAGAGGCTCCGTAAAAGTACTTTACTTATATCCCCTAAATATCTTTTTTTTCTGCCTAGGGCCAACAAGTACTTAAAAACTGCTCTGACTGAAGACCCACTTTTAATTTGCATGTGTATGAAGTCCCTGTAAGGATAAGATGAAATCACTTTGGTCCTATAAACCATTAAAGGGACGGTTTTTATGGTGCTCTTGTTTCATCAACAACAGAGCCGATAGTGCATTGGCCACGGAGGCAACACGGGAGATACAGCGAGGACTTTCACCATGGACTAAAATATACATTGCACCTCACTGGAGATCGAATCCGGGATCCTTAGCTCGACAGTCGAGCGCTTTACCGCACGACCATCTGTGATAATGAGTATAGAGTGGGTCTATTCTGTTTGAAAACGAACATAAAGAATCGAACAATCAGTCTTGTCGTTGGGTGTCAACAACCTTTGCTCTAGTCAACATTTAACACATTCTTTCTCTCTCTCTCTCTCTCATTCTCTCTCTCTCTCTCTCTCACACACACACTATCGCCCTCTCTTTATATCTATCTATTTATCTAGCTCTCTCTTTCTCTCTCCTTCACTCTCTCTCTCTCTGCTCTCTTTCTATATCTCTGTCTGTCTCTCTCTCTATTTCTGCTCTTTACCTATTCCCTCACTTTTATCTCCAACTGAATGATATTTTCTAAAGTGACCAGGTCATTCTAACCCATTACACTACGATCATCAGGTTCGCGGCTGTCTCTCTCTCTCCTTCCCATCCCCCCACTGCTCTCCTTTTACACCTCAGGTCAGCTGACGTGTGTCGCGCGTTGCCCGGCCTCGACCATTGACCGATCCAGTATTGCTTTCCCGGTCTCCCCCATTCAGCTCGCAGCCAATAATCTACTCATAAAGAGCTCTTATAAATCTGCCATGGGTATACTGCCTACCCGTCGCAATGAAAACTTCGACGTACCAGAGGGCATTATCGCGCATAGAAAACGCATTTACTGTTCTTTTTAGCGGTTGGACCCCCATTACGTCTTTTTAATTGAGCGGAACCAGAGAAGTAAGGCGTTCGATGAACTCTGGGACTCGTCTTGTTGATGGGGGCTGATCTTGACCCCCACCCGCCGGCGTCCCTTTGGCCCCTTTCCAACGTCTTTATTTCCTTTCTTTTTACTAGCAGAACATTGTTTTGTTTTATTTTTATATTCCCGAGATCCGATCTTATGGCTGATCATTTGCTATGTAATAAGCCTGTGACGAAGAGATAGGACAGTGATAACGCTCAAACCTCAGTCCAGCTATTGACTGCACAGTTTCTGTCTGTCACATCTTTGTTCCCGTGGTGTCACAGAAGTTTGAATTTGAGTTTTTGTTGTTTTTTTTTTTATTTATCTTCCATGTATGTGTGGAGTTTTTTCTTAAGAATTTGGTTTGTTGGGTCTCTAGATGAATCTCCTTTCCACATCCACTCATGTCAATGGATCTTTAGTTCTAGCCAAATTTCTATTGTTTTAATACATCGTTATAAACGCTTTTATTCATTGGTAATTATTTAAATTAACTATCTTAAAAAAATATATCAAAATAACAAATTGTTGTGATTTAAATTGTGTAATATAAAAATATAAACATAGAACCGGCAACTCTCGGAATATCAGTGCAAGTAGGCGGCGTCATTCTATGTTCGTTGAAAACATTGAACTCAGAATCAGCAGTGACTCGAGTCAAGATCCGCGGCGGCTCCAGTAGTATAACTGGCATCTGGGGGGTTGACTCCAGAATGAATCACTAGATATCACCCGAGTCGTCTGGAATCTCTAAATTTAGGTGAGTCAACATACACACTTGTAGTTTTTTTTTAAGCCTTATTGTCTTGTACAATAAATGTTTTCCGACTTCAGTAAACATTCTTTAAAACAGCCTAAAAATCAAATAACTAAATGTATAAAAACGTATGCACAAAAAATATTAGGTCAATATTTCAAAATGGAAAAATAAACGTATATCAAATCAACATTACAATTAAAATGTTGCGTTGAATGCAGCTATTGATTTGTTCATATTTTTAAAACATATCATAAACATCCAGTTTCTTTAGTGTGTGAACTGTCTCTTAAAACACAAAATTTATTGGCATTCAGAATAATATTATTATAGCCAATCCTTTACATTGTCCGATAGCGTCACTAAATTCATGTTAAAAACATATACGACGTCAAATACGTAAGGCATTTATAATTCGTTAACATAGAATTTTGTTTTAAGTACCATTCTGTTGAAAATGTTTTGAAAAACATTTACATAAAATTAAGCATCTATAAGTTACAACAGTTGAGTTCTCATACTAATACTTTGTATACATATTGTATGCGTTTTTTTATTAAAGATAAGATTTTTCACAATTTATATATATATATATATATATATATATATATATGTATGTATGTATAATCAACTTTCTACGAGTTTAATTTTAAAAAATAAAAATAGTAGTAAATTAAATATATAAATGTAAGGCAAGCACACACCGACACATACACACTAAGACACACACACACACACACACACACACACACACAGTGCATTAAATATCGAATCTTAATAAGAATTAAACAAACAAAATTAAAAGCATGTGACTGCTGTACATTATTGTAGCATTAGTCAACACACTCGAGAATTATTAATGCGTTAAAACTTATTTTTAGAATTCACATTTTCCTGTAATTTAACCCACAAACATAGATTGAGTCATCATGTACAACCAAGCAGGGCCGTTCTAACAGTTAGGCCAGTTAGGCGGATACCAAGAAATCCCCCCGCCCCACTACTAAAGGGGGCCTCTCATTCCCCCTGTTGGGATTTTTATTTCGCTATGACCTAAATTGTCTGGCACAGTTCAACAGTTCGGGGTACGGTCAGAATGACCTTTTTTGTGTACAAATAATTGTCACAAAGTTTTTCTTTCGGGTCCCCCAAGTGTACATTTTCCTAAAGTCCCCTTGATGTTCCTTTGCCTTGGGTCCCTCCCACCCCACCCCCAAAACGAGTAAAAACGGCCCCTAATACCAAAAGCAATGACAACAGTATAAAACATACAAATACGGCTGAAGAATGAACACACACACACCTTCTTGATCTATATTGATTTATTCAAATTAATCACGCGCTTATTTGCATTAATTACATATAGTAAGGGTAAAATGTTTGTCCGGTGTTCGCTGTATTCAAATCTGATACCTCGTACACCACATTCAGTGAAGCGTTTAAACACTGAAAAATTCTGCGATGGTCAGTGGGAGAAATGATGATTTACATTTATCAGTTTAACACTCATAAACAGGACAATTTTTTTATATAAATAAAAATCAATAAATAAAATTTATAACAAATAAACTTAAATTATAAGCAAAAATACTTAGTAGGCCTACATAAATAAACGAATGTTTCGTACAAGCCCAACAGTGAAATGCATGACAGCATGGTGTGTTATTTTTGTTACAATAACAACAAGGACATACTTGTGACTAAAAAGAGCACTGAATGTTGGAGAATGTTTTATAAATAGATTTTTATTTATTGTATATCGACAATTAACTTTATTAATTTTTTAGTAACTCAATTTTTTTTGTTAATCTGCCACTAGGCTAAATAGTGAAAAGTTAATTTAATTTTCAAGGACTTTGTCAATCAATAGATGTTTAATTTAACTGTTTTCTAATTATGTAGTAAAGTTGGATACAAATGATGAGCTATCTTTAAAAAATCAATAATATATATAATCAATACTTAGGTCCTGTATTTCCTCTCATCAGGAATCAAATTGATGTTGATTCGTTGTTCATTTTGATCGTTGTTTTATGTTTTTAGTAAAAAAAAATGGTCTTACTCTATAAACATAACATTATCAAATATTATGTTGATTTATTTGTGAGGATGATAACATCTTTATTATCATCGCGAGCTTAACTCGCGCCTGGGGCACAATAACTTTTTAGCGCCATACCCTCCCCCCCGGCCATTCGAAAACCATATAATATTATATGTAAAGCATACAAATTAGCGCCCCTTTGTGAGTAGCGTCTGGGGCATGGTGCCCCCTAACCCCCCCAATATATGTTCACAGTGGCATAATTATAACAATATATGTTCACAGTGGCATAATTATAACAATATATGTTCACAGTGGCATAATTATAACAATATATGTTCACAGTGGCATAATTATAACAATATATGTTCACAGTGGCATATATTATAACAATATATGTTCACAGTGGCATAATTATAACAATATATGTTCACAGTGGCATAATTATAACAATATATGTTCACAGTGGCATAATTATAACAATATATGTTCACAGTGGCATAATTATAACAATATATGTTCACAGTGGCATAATTATAACAATATATGTTCACAGTGGCATAATTATAACAATATATGTTCACAGTGGCATAATTATAACAATATATGTTCACAGTGGCATAATTGTAACAATATATGTTCACAGTGACATAATTATAACAATATATGTTCACAGTGGCATAATTATAACAATATATGTTCACAGTGGCATAATTATAACAATATATGTTCACAGTGAAGCATAATTATAACAATATATGTTCACAGTGGCATAATTATAACAATATATGTTCACAGTGGCATAATTGTAACAATATATGTTCACAGTGACATAATTATAACAATGATATGTTCACAGTGGCATAATTATAACAATAATGTTCACAGTGGCATAATTATAACAATATATAAGTTCACAGTGGCATAATTATAACAATATATGTTCACAGTGGCATAATTGTAACAATATATGTTCACAGTGACATAATTATAACAATATATGTTCACAGTGACATAATTATAACAATATATGTTCACAGTGGCATAATTATCGATTTATTTGTATTCAAAAAAACACAAACATTATGTATAAATGTTGATACCATTGGTTTCAGCCAATGTATGTGTCAGACTTATAAAAAATAATTTATATTTATGTAAAGTAAACCCTTTATTTATTTCTTACACTTAATGTGTATTATACCAGCTGTACACTGCAAATCTTTTGCGAAATGCAATTCATCATTTAAGGAAAACATTGCTTGGTTTTAAAATGACTCCTTTATGTCGAATTCTTTATTTGACATATTTGTCATATATGGTGCACCATAAAAAGTAAATTGTAAATGTATTGAAACAAAATGTTACGTCAATAAAGACTTACAGGTAATAAGTTAAGAATCTGTTTTATAGAAACAAAAATGACGTATTAAGATTTGTTTTAAAAACAATAATTTAGAAAAATACCATAGTTAGAAGAAACATGCCAAAAAATATTTTTAAAAAAATCAACTGACTTTGGGTTCAAACCATGAATCATATGAATGAACCCTAAGAAGAAACCAGTCCACCCCGCTCCACAGTGGCTAATGTTTATGTGCTGAGCACCACAACTGAAGTCAATTCAATACTTCGTCTTGAGTTCATGAAATTCAACTAGTTTAATTAACATAAATACTTTCATAACTATTGATTGTATGAATAACAATTAATTCATATAAAGATTAATCGTTTAATAATGTATGAGCACTTTATACGCGTTAAAAATATTGTTTCGTGATGAGTCGGTTTTTCAGCGAATGTGTTTTTTAATTTTTGAGAATCCGCGTTAACTAATTTGCATTTTTTATGACTTATGTCAGACCATATGCTTACATGTATTCTTGTGTGAATACCAGAGCTCCAAGAAAAAGTATACTTTCAATTAAAGTTTTGTGGTGTCTCTATTTTTAGAACTCGGCGAATTAAGATTTTTACTTTACATACAAAACATACATTCAATTGTTATTTTCAAACCCTGCATGGTAAATAAAACTTGTGTATCAAATTATTTTATTTCTATCTTGGATAGATTTATTTTTTAGCTCTATTGCTTGTCGTTTTTTATTTAGCACTTGGCATATTTGTATTTATAAAATGTAAATTAGGCTATACTTCTAAACATTCTGAAACCTCTCGTAAACAACTTTGTTATGGGGAATTTTTTTTTTTAAAATACCCAGTTAAGAATTTAAAAGCTGTCGTTTAAAGTTTAATTTTGATAGTTCAAAACACAGGCAACAAAAATCATGCATTATGTATAAGGGCTACATGTAGTACCAATCTACCACTGTACAATAACTTACACTTATATTATTAACCAATGTAAATGGTGTATTATTTAAAGTTACATGAATGTGTTATCTTTAAAATAATTAAGTTTAATTTTACTTTATAAAAAATTGGGCTTATGTTAGGCCCGTATAAATAATACCAGCTCTTCAGCTTTAACCAACTTCTAGAAAGACTTCAAATTAATATTTATATAAAGAGTAGGATAATATGTACATATGTATGTACTTTTTAATTTCTTTATTTGAAAGTTTTTATTTTGAAACATTTTCATGTGTATCAGGAAACCGCACCCGGTCATACATTTCCTCCGCCCCCCCCCCAACCACTCCTTACCCCACATAGGCATTCTAAAACATTATTACGCTCTGCGTAACGGACACATCAATTACAATATTTAAGAACTGATTTTTTCACAGATTGAAGCTTAAATAACAGGTTTTCAAAATCACTGGGAAAGATCTGAGTGTAAAGGCTTGCAGGAAGAAATCGATTTCTTTCTAAGTAAACACGGCCAGTACATTTTCATAACATATAAAATGGCGACATGTGAATTGTACAACCCCCCCCCACACACACACACTTTAACAAATCAAATTGCCCATTCGGGACGTGTGGCTCCAACGTTGGGAATCACTGATATATTGCTGACGTGTACAGTTTTTGTTTAAGATGTGATAAATATTTGCTTCATTATCATTTTCTTGCTTTCACTCCAATATCAACTAATTATTTACGCTTTTCGTCTTGTGTTGTTTATTAAAGAGAAACATTAAGTGTTCGCAGTCAACATGACGAAATCAGAGAGCAGAAAATCGTTCAGTATCGATGCTTTATTAGCGAAAACTACGTCATCGTCTCCGTCGTCTACTCTGACGACATCCCCTGTGACGTCAGTCAAGGCCGCTCACAACGATGGCGCCGATGCGAACGTCACCAGCCACGTGACCCACAAAGAGGCGTTTCCTGTTCGCCTGTCTGACAAAATAACGGAAGCCAAGAACAGCAGCCACGTGACTTCCACGTCCAGCCACGTTGCAGCCAAGAGTGACGTCAAATCTTTCAGAGACCTGACCACGGACGACCGCGGGTCACCCGTCCCTGCTGGAGACAGGAGCCCGAAGCACGAGCTGTCCAGCGTGGAGAAACTGTGGTCGAGGGGGGATCGGATAAGAGAAGCCGAGAAAATGGTCATCGCCGGACGGAAGGTGTTCGGATCGGACATGGACTTTATGGCCAGGCATCAGTACCTTCTGTCCCACTCACACTTCGCTACATCCGCCCCGCTCTCCCCTTCATCCCCTCTCTCCTCCCCAGGCTCCGCCCACGAGAAGGGGAGGCGGGCGACGCACTGTCCCCGCACCTGATGGGCCACCGGGCGGGACTCCACCGTCAGTCACACGGCATCGCGCCTGCCGCATCAACAACGCACATAAGCTTCAAAGGGCCCTGTACCCCAGAAAACTCTGACCAGCGGTCGGACTGAGGAAAAGGTCCGGCCACCAGGCCAAGTGCTCAACCCTTCCAGAGACACTCGGTCCCCAGCGCACACCCCAAGCTCTTCTGCAAATCCACACTTCACGCAGCCACTCGCCAGACTCACCCTCGGCGTCACCCAGGGGCGCCGGGGCCCGAGGGGAGCAGCCCGCAGCGTCTCACCCCCAAACAACGCGCTTTCATCCCTCGACCAGGCCTACTCAATCTTCCACACCATTCCATGGTGCAAGCAGCTGGAGTCAGTTTGGATTTCCAAGTGATTTGCATTTCCCTTTTCTTTTTCGTAGGTAATATAAATAATAGCGATTTTGGGATCTGCGTTAAATCGAAAGTAAAGAATTAATACAACAGTATTTCAGTTTAAAATACAATAATAAAAAAAATCGGATCTGCCCGAAACCAAAAATAACCTAGCCTACCGAACAACCCTAAGGGGATATAACTCTATGCAAAGGTTTTGTAGGGTACAGCTAGTTAGCAAAATAATGTCGGAACCTGATGTATTATTTACAACTAATAAGAAATCATTATATCAACTACAAGTTTGATTTAGTATTGACAGTAAAGAGGCTGTGTATGTTTTTTCCTCCGCAATTAGAAAATATGTTATTTCTGCCTGTTATTTTTAAAAACACTGAAAACCAGCAAACAAAAAACAATTTGATTTTAATTTTTAAATCAACGTAATAGAACAGGATGTAATTAAAATAAAGATACATGTTGTGCATGTCATTATAGTGTTTATCTTCAGAAATCTGACCCCATTGTTTTACAATTTAG
>JAGDYQ010000053.1:4579342-4611858 GCA_021962125.1 Bulinus truncatus | reverse complement strand
ATCTTCTGCTATACATTGCAATCTACTGCAATAAATTGCAATATGATGTTATACATTTCAATATGCTGCTATACATTGCAATCTACTGCTATACATTGCAATTTGTTGTTTTTTTTTGAAGAAAAATAAAGGGTCATCCACTGTTCATTATATCCAGTGCTATCAAGTTGTCAGCCCATATTGATGTCTGCCAATGAAAATGAAAAGATTGTTTTTGCCCACATTGGTAAAATGAGGCAAAGATGCCCTCAATAATTACGTGATGCCATAAGTATGCCCACATAAAAAAAGCGTCTCTCTAAAGGCACTGGATGACGATATGGTACATTGGGGGTGGGGGGAGGGAAGGAACGGGGGGTATGAAATCGAGCCACGCATCGCCACCATAATGAGATATGGCTTTCTAAACCTTGTATCCAACATGATCTAGTTTAAGAAAAAAAAAGTCTTTATTCGAATGGGCTCAGTGTAATAAGCCAAAGTGCCATGGGTGATCATCAATTACGAAAAGGATGGAATGGGTTAAGGGGTGGGTGGTGGGGAAGGGGGCGTGTAGAGAATCGATGGAGAGACTGAGATAAAGGAGCCGACCCTGTTTCCTCCCCCCTTCTCCGTTTTATTTTCCCAAAAAGTTGAAGACGCCGAAGAGCTCGCGAGTAAACACAATTCAACACGGACAGTTTCCGGCAAGGGAGACAATCACATCGTATTTCCTTTTAATGTCCCATAATTCAATTACCGGAGTCGCCCTGGATCGTCGGCGCATGCGCGTGTAGGTCTGTTGACATATCCAGTCATTTTGTTCCCTTTAATTGATAAGATGGGGGGGGGGGAGGGTGGAGCAGCGATGGTACCCTACGCACGTCCCAGATGCTGTGTGAGCTTGTGTCCCCCACCCCCTCTCTTGTCTTCAAGTACTCAACTTTTAATCACGTATAGGTCAACAATGACCAATATTGATTTTTTTGTTTTCTGTGTCGCGAGGAGATGTTGGTTAAATGAACGAGGAATCGTTAAGTGATGAAATAATGTATAGGATGTATTAAAATATGTACAAATATATAAATGTAGTTATGACCGATCAACATCTAAAGAGTTATTTGTAGTCGAATACTAGTTTAGCAATAAAGGCACAAGAAATAGGATTTGTCAAAAAAAAAATCCGCTTGGGATCGAAATAATCGAATTTTAGCCTAATCGATTCTTAAACCCATTTTACGTGATTTGATTTCGGAATCGATAAACAATTTTGGAACTTTCCACTTTGTCTAGATAACAATGTTTAACATGCTAGGATATAATTGATATTTCTTTCACGACTTCTGTCAACTCTTACACATGTTTCTGTCATGACTTACTCCATGTTTCTGTCATGACGTATTTCATGTTTCTGTCAACACTTACTCCATGTTTCTGTCATGACGAATTTCATGTTTCTGTCATGACTTACTCCATGTTTCTGTCATGACGTATTTCATGTTTCTGTCATGACGTATTTCATGTTTCTGTCATGACGTATTTCATGTTTCTATCATGACTTACTCCATGTTTCTGTCATGACGTATTCCATGTTTCTGTCATGACGTATTTCATGTTTCTGTCATGACTTACTCCATGTTTCTGTCATGACGAATTTCATGTTTCTGTCATGACGTATTTCATGTTTCTATCATGACTTACTCCATGTTTCTGTCATGACGTATTCCATGTTTCTGTCATGACGTATTTCATGTTTCTGTCATGACGTATTTCATGTTTCTGTCATGACGTATTTCATGTTTCTGTCATGACGTATTTCATGTTTCTGTCATGACGTATTTAATGTTTCTGTCATGACGTATTTCATGTTTCTGTCATGACGTATTTTATTTAAATATATGTCTGATATAACGAAATATTATTAGTTTTTTACTTTTCTGTACATTTTATATAAAAAAATTAAGTTTCATCAAATATAAAAATATATTTAATCAATATACTTTTTAGTCGTGAAAGAATTATTATTGCTCAATTATACATAATGTTGGCAAGTCTATATAGAACTAAAACAAAATTAACTAGATTACTCTTGTATGCACTGGTGTCATATTGGGTTGTTTTTTTTTATTGTTTTGAAGTTGTTTTTTTTTAATATGATAGTCTTAATTATAATATTAACTAATTAGTAACTATCTTCCCAATTTTAAAAGATGTCGATTCATGGATTCGAAGTTATTAAAATAAGTCCAAAAAGGTTATAGGTTTAAAAAAAAAAGATTGCGATGACTTATTCACAGATTAATAGATCTTTTAATACAAAAAAAAAAAAACTTAAATACAATATTGAAAATAAATAAGAATGCAAATTAACCATTAAAAAAATCCAAGATCTTGGGGGAAAACCCAAGCATTGGCAGCCCAAGGATCCACCATGTTATCAAGAGATAAACGCATAGGTTATTTTACATTACAATATTACCATAACAGATAGACACTGGCGATGGCTTGACCACCTTAAATTTCTTAACGGGTGCTGAAAGAGAATCGATAACCATTAAAAAGAATTCCACAGAGTAAACTTTTTTCCCCTGTATTCTTGGTGTGTACAGTTGTGTTGGTGAGTTGATTCAGGCAATGTTGTTGATTAAATAACTCAATGATAACAGTGACCAGCATTTGGGGGGTGTTTATGTTGTACAGAGCAGGAACCAGTGTAATCAAATATCACCCGCCCCCCGCCCTCTTCCCTTGCCCTTCTCCTCCCCCCCGTCCCCTAAGCAAAGTAGTTTGTCAATTAAAATCTTGCAGTCTTCATAAGTGAGTATCAATTTTTTTTATTAAGGCCAGACGCTGATCTTTTGATGAAATGTTACACTTGTATCTAATGTTACACTTGTATCTAATGTTACACTTGTATCTAGTGTTACACTTGTATCTAATGTTACACTTGTATGTAACTATACATGAATATCTAGGAAAAACATTTGTCAATATATGCATCCGTGTATACGATACACAGTGCTTGCCGAGAGGGGGCAGGGGCAAATGTCGAGAGCCCGGCGAGTTTTAGGGGCCCGTACTGAGCTGGCTAATCAACTTTTGAAAATATTATTTATCAGCACGGGTGACCCGTGACAGCCCTGCCCAGGGTTCTAAATTTCTGTCTGTGGGCCTGACGATACACTCACATTGTTGCGCGACACGCATACAAACACACACAGACACACACACACACACATAGACTGAGATGAGCACTGCTACGCCTTTGTTAAACTTTTTGATGATGGCATTGTCAATAGGAGCTGTCATCTGACCCCAAAGACAACTAGCCATCTAGTTATTTGAGCTGTCATCTGACCCTAATGACAACTAGCCATCAAGTTATTTGAGCTGTCATCTGACCCCCAATGACAACTAGCCATCACGTTATTGGAGATGTCATCTGACCCCAATGACAACTAGCCATCACGTTATTTACACATCAATGTGTATCTAGGCAACAACCTTGACTCTATCTCGACCCCTGTCCCTCCGCCCACTCCGCCCCGCCCCCCCCACAAACTTACACACACACACACAGCCTTAATGTACCTTTTACAGTATGAATACCTACCTTATATAACAGAGGCTCCGTAAAAGTACTTTACTTATATCCCCTAAATATCTTTTTTTTTTCTGCGTAGGGCCAACAAGTACTTAAAAACGGCTCTGACTGAAGGCCCACTTATAATGTGCATGTGTGTGAAGTCCTTGTAAGGATGCGATGAAATCTCTTTGGTCCTATAAACCACGGTTTTTATGGTGCTCTCATTTCATCCCCAACAGAGCCGATGGTGCATTGGCCACGGAGGCAACACGGGAGATAAAGCGAGGACTTACACCATGGACTAAAATATACATTGTACCTCACTGGAGATCAAATCCGGAATCCTAAGCTTGACAGTCGAGCGCTTTACCGCACGACCATCTGTGATGATGAGTAGAGAGTGGGTCCATTGTGTTTGAAAACGAACATAAAGAATCGAACAATCAGCTGGATGTCAACAACCTTTGCTCTAGTCTACATTTAACACATTCTTTCTCTCTCTCTCTCTCTCACACACACACACACACACACACTCTATCGCCCTCTCTTTATATATATATCTATTTATCTAGCTCTCTCTTTCTCTCTCCTTCACTCTCTCTCTCTCTCTCTCTCTCTCTCTCTCTCTCTCTCTCTCTCTCTCTCTCTGCTCTCTTTCTATATCTCTGTCTGTCTCTCTCTCTATTTCTGCTCTTTATCTACTCCTTCACTTTTATCTCCAACTGAATGATATTTTCTAAAGTGACCAGGTCATTTAACCCATTACACTCCAATCATCAGGTCACGCGGCTTCTCTCTCTCTCTCCCCATCCCCCCCCCCACTACTCCTTTTACACCTCGGGTCCAGCTGACTGTCTCGCGCGATGCCCGACTCCATTATTGACCGATCCAATATTTTTTTTTCCCGATCTCCCCACATTCGGCTCGCAGCCAATCACAACTCGCCGGGGCTCTTGTCGTCTGCCACGGGTAAACTGCTGCCCCGTCCAATGACTTGACGTACAGAGGGGGCGTGTCGCGCACAGAAAACGACACTCTTTTAACGGTCGGACCCCCCGTTACGTCTTTTGATTGACGGAACCAGGAGACAAGGCGTTCGATGAACTCTGGGACTCGTCTTGTTGATGGGGGCTGATCTTGACCCCCCCCCCTTTTTCCCCTTTCCAACGTCTTTATTTCCTTCTTTTTACTAGCAGAACATTGTTTTGTTTTATTTTTATATTCCCGAGATCCGATCTTATGGCTGATCATTTGCTTGTAATAAGCCTGTGACGAAGAGATAGGACAGTGACAACGCTCAAACCTCAGTCCAGCTATTGACTGCACAGTTTCTGTCTGTCACATCTTTGTTCCTGGTGTCTGAAGTTTGAATTTGAGTTGTTGTTTTTCTTTTTATTTATCTTCCATGTATGTGTGGAGTTTTTCTGTGGTGGATTGTTGGGTCTCCAGATGAATCTCCTTTTACATCCATCTTTCGATCTTTAGTTCTAGCCAAATTTCTGCGTTTTAATACATCGTTATAAGCGCATTCATTGTTAATTATTTAAATTAACTATCTTAAAAAAATATATATCAAAATAACAAATTGTTGTGATTGAAATTGTGTAATATAAAAATATAAACATAGAACCGGCAACTCTCGGAATATCAGTGCAAGTAGGCGGCGTCATTCTATGTTCGTTGAAAACATTGAACTCAGAATCAGCAGTAACTCAAGTTAAGACCAGCGGCGGCTCCAGTAGTATAACTGGCATCTGGTGGGGTCGACTCCAGAATGAATCACTAGATATCACCCGAGTCGTCTGGAATCTCTAAAGTTAGGTGAGTCAACATTCACACTTGTAGTTTGTTTTTTGCTTTTAAGCGTTATTGTATTGTGCAATAAATTTTTTAATTATTTCCTACTTCATTAAACATTCTTTAAAACAGCCTAAAAATCAAAAAACTAAATGTATAAAAACGTATGCACAAAAAATATTATGTCAATATTTCAAAATGGAGAAATAAAACGTATATCGAATTAACATTAAAATTAAAATGTTGCGTTGAATGCAGCTATTGATTTGTTCATATTTTTAACATCCAGTTTCTTTAGTGTGTGAACTTTCTCTTAAAACACAACATTGAGAATAATATTATTACAGCCAATCCTTTACATTGTCCGATAGCGTCACTCAATTCATGTTAAAAACATATATGACGTCAAATACGTAAGGTATTTATAATTCGTCAACATAGAATTTTTTTAAGTACCATTCTGTTGAAAATGTTTTGAAAAACATTCACATAAAATTAAGCATCTATAATTTACACTAGTTGAGTTCTCATGCTAATAATTTGCATACATATTGTATGCGTTTTTTTTAAAGATAAGATTTATCATAATTTATATATGTAATCAATTTTCTTCAATTTTAATTTTTTTAGTAGTAATTTAAATATATAAATGTAAGACAAGCACACACCGACACACACACACCAAGACACACACACACACACACACACACACACAGAGTGCATTGAATATCGAATCTTAATAAGAATTAAACAAATAAAATTAAAAGTACATGACTGCTGTACATTATTGTAGCATCAGTCAACACACTCGCGAATTATTGTTCCGTTAAAACTTATTTATAGAATTCAGATTTTCCTTTAATTTAACCCACAAACATAGATTGAGTCATCATGTACAACCAAGCAGGGCAGTTCTGACAGTTAGGTCAGTTAGGCGGATACCAAGGAATCCCCCCGCCCCACTACTAAAGGGGGCCTCTCATTGTCCCTGTTGGGATATTTATTCTGCTATGACCTAAATTGTCTGGCACAGTTCAACAGTTTGATAAAGGTCAGAAGGACCCCTTTTGTATACAAAAAATTGTCCTAATGTTTTTCTTTCGGGTCCCCCAAGTGTACATTTTCCTAAGGTCCCCTTGATGTTCCTTTGCCTAGGGTCCCCTTGTTGTTCCTTTGCCTAGGTTCCCCTTGTTGTTCCTTTGCCTAGGGTCCCCAAACGAGTGAGAACGGCCCCTAATACAAAAGCAATGACAACATTATAAAACATACAAATACGGAAGAAGAATGAACACACACACCTTCTTGATATGTATTGATTTATTCAAATTAATCATGCGCTTATTAGCATTAATTACACATAGTAAGGGTAAAATGTTGGTCCGGTGTTTGCTGGATTCAAATCTGATACCTCGTACACCACATTCAATGAAGCGTTTAAACACTGAAAAATTCTGCGATGGTCAGTGTGAGAAATAATGATTCAGAATTATCAGTTTAACACTCATAAACACAACAATTTTTTACAATTATCAGTTTAACACTCATAAACACAAGTATTTTTTTATATAAATAAAAATCAATAAATAATATTTATAAGAAATAAACTTAAGTTATAAGCAAAAATACTTAGTAGGCCTACATAAATAAACGAATTTATCGTACAAACCCAAGAGTGAAATGTATGACAGCAAGTTGTGTTATATTTGTTACAATAACAACAATGACATACTTGTGAATAATATGAGCGCTGAATGTTGGAGAATGTTTTATAAATAGATTATTATTTATTTTATATCGACAATTAACTTTATTAATTTTTTAGTAATTCAATTTATTTATTTTTTGTTTATCTGCCACTGGGCTAAATAGTGAATGAAGTTAATTTTTAACGACTTTGTCAATCAATAGATGTTTCATTTTCACTGTGTTCTAAGTATGTAGTAAAGTTAAATACAAGTGATGAGCTATCTTAAAAAAAATCAATTAATATATATCAATACTTAGGTCCTGTATTTCCTTTCATCAGGAATCAAATTGATGTTGATTTGCTGTTTATTTTCTTTGTTGTTTTATCAGTAAAAAAAATGTCTTACTCTATAAACATAACATTATCAAATATTTAGTTGATTTATTTGTGAGGATGATAACATCAATATTATCATCGCGAGCTTAACTCGCGCCTGGGGCACAATAACTTTTTAGCGCCATACCCTCCCCCCCGGCCATTCGAAAACCATATAATATTATATGTAAAGCATACAAATTAGCGCCCCTTTGTGAGTAGCGTCTGGGGCATGGTGCCCCCTAACCCCCCCAATATATGTTCACAGTGGCATAATTATAACAATATATGTTCACAGTGGCATAATTATAACAATATATGTTCACAGTGGCATAATTATAACAATATATGTTCACAGTGGCATAATTATAACAATATATGTTCACAGTGGCATAATTATAACAATATATGTTCACAGTGGCATAATTATAACAATATATGTTCACAGTGGCATAATTATAACAATATATGTTCACAGGTGGCATAATTATAACAATATATGTTCACAGTGGCATAATTATAACAATATATGTTCACAGTGGCATAATTATAACAATATATGTTCACAGTGGCATAATTATAACAATATATGTTCACAGTGGCATAATTATAACAATATATGTTCACAGTGGCATAATTGTAACAATATATGTTCACAGTGACATAATTATAACAATATATGTTAACAGCGACATAATTATAACAATATACAGTGTAATTATAACACAGTGGCAGTGATAATTGTAACAATATATTACAGTGACATAATTATAACAATATATGTTATGTTAACAGCGACATAATTATAACAATATATGTTCACAGTGGCATAATTATCGATTTATTTGTATTCAAAAAAAACACAAACATTATGTATAAATAGTGATACCATTATTGGTTTCAGCCAATTTATGTGTTAGACTTATAAAAAATAATGAATTACATTTATATTTATGTAAAGTAAACCCTTTATTTATTTCTTACACTTAATGTGTATCATACCAGCTGTGCACTGCAAATCTTTTGCATTTTATCATGTAAGGAAAACGTTGCTTGGTTTTAAAATGACTCCATATTATGTCGAATTCTTTATTTGACATATTCATGTCGTATACAGTGCATCACAAAAAGTAAATAGTAAATGTAATGAAACAAAATGTTTAGTCAATAAAGACTTACAGGTAATAAGTTGAGAATATGTTTTATAGAAACAAAAATGACGTATTAAGATTTGTTTTAAAACAATAATTTAGAAAAATACAATAGTTTTATAAATAAAAACATATGAAAATAAAAAATAAAAATAAAATCAACTGACTTTGGGTTCAAACCATGAATCATATGAATGAACCCTAAGAAGAAACCAGTAAACCCCGCTCCACAGTGGCAAATGTTTATGTGCTGAGCACCACTGAAGTCAGTTCAATACTTCGCCTTGAGTTCATGAAATTCAACTCGTTTAATTAACATAAATACTTTCATTAACTATTGATTGTATGAATAACAATTAATTCATATAAAGATTAATTGTTTAATAATTTATGAGCACTTTATACGCATGTTACAAATATTGTTTCGTGATGAGTCGATTTTTCAGCGAATGTGTTTTTTTTTAATTTTTGAGAATCCGCGTTAACTAATTTGCATTTTTTATGTCAGACCATATGTTTGCATGTATTCTTGTGTGAATACCAGAGCTCCAAGAAAAAGTATACTTTCAATAGAAGTTTTGTGGTGTCTCTTTTAGGATTCGGCGAATTCAGATTTTTACCTTACATACAAAATATACATTCAATTGTTATTTTCAAACCATCATGGTAAAACTTGTGTATCAAATTATTTTATTTATAAAATGTAAATTCTAGTTCTAAACATTCTGAAACTTCTCGTAAACAACTTTGTTATGGAGAATTTATTTTTTTTGTTAAATTCCCAGTTAAAAATTAAAAAATCTGTCGTTTAAAGTTTAATTTTGATAATTTAAAACACAGGCAACAAAATTCATGTATTATGTATAAGGGCTCCATGTGATGCAAGTCTGCCACTGTGCAATAACTTACACTTATATTAACCAATATAACTGATGTATTATTTGAAGTAACATGCATGTGTTATATTTAAATTAATTAAGTTTAATTTTAATTTTTAAAAAAATTAGGCTGATGTTAGGCCCTATATAAATAATGCAAGCTCTCCAACTTTATCCAACTTCTAGAAAGGCTTCAAATTAATATTCAAATAAAGAGTAGGAGAATATATATATATACTTTTTAATTTCTTTATTTGAATTTTTTTTTATTTTGAAACATTTTCATTTGTATCAGGAAACCGCACCCGGTCCCCATACATTTCCCCCCAAACCGGCTAGCCCCACCCCCTACCCCATATAGGCATTCTACGTAACGGACACATTAATTACAATATTTAAGAATTGTTCACTAATTGAAGCTTAAATGACAGGTTTTAAAATCACAGGGAAAGACCTGAATGTAAAGGCTTGCAGGAAGATATCGATTTCTTTCTAAGTAAACACGGCCAGTACATTTTCATAACATATAAAATGGCGACATGTGAATTGTAGAAAAAAGCCCCCCCCCCCTTTAACAAATCAAATTGCCCATCTGTGGCGTGTGGGTCCTACTGTGACGTGTTGGGAATCACTGAAATAATGCTGACGTGTACAGTTTTTGTTTAAGATGTGATAAATATTTGCTTCCTTATCATTTTCTTGTTTTTACTCCAATGTCATCTTATTATTTAACTCTTGTTTTTGTTTGTTTTTTTTTATTAAAGAGAAACATTAAGTGTTCCCAGTCAAGATGACGAAATCAGAGAGCAGAAAATCGTTCAGCATTGATGCTTTATTAGCGAAAACTACGTCATCGTCTCCGTCGTCTACTCTGACGTCATCCCCTGTGACGTCAGTCAAGGCCGCTCACAACGATGCCGCCGATGCGAACGTCACCAGCCACGTGACCCACAAAGAGGCGTTTCCCGTTCGCCTGTCTGACAAAATAACGGAAGCCAAGAACAGCAGCCACGTGACTTCCACGTCCGGCCACGGCGCAGCCAAGAGTGACGTCAAATCTTTCAGAGACCTGACCGCCGACGACCGCGGGTCACCCGTCCCTGCGGGAGACAGGAGCCCGAAGCACGAGCTGTCCAGCGTGGAGAAACTGTGGTCGAGGGGGGATCGGATAAGAGAAGCCGAGAAACTGGTCATCGCCGGACGGAAGGTGTTCGGATCGGACATGGACTTTATGGCCAGGCATCAGTACCTCCTGTCCCCCTCACACTTCGCTACATCCGCCCCGCTCTCCCCTTCATCCCCTCTCTCCTCCCCGGGCTCAGCCCACGAGAAGGGGAGGCAGAGCGACGCACTGTCCCCGCACCTGATGGGCCACCGGGCAGGACTCCACAATCACTCACACGGGCATCAGCGCCTGCCGCATCAACAGCACGCCAAGCTTCAAGAGACACACCAACCCCACCAGAAAAACTCTGACCAGCGGTCAGTTCAGGACAGGTCCGGCCACCAGGCCAACCTCAGCCCTTCCAGAGACGCTCAATCCCCGGCGCACACCCCAAACTCTTACTGCTCCACCTCACGCAGCCACTCGCCAGACTCACCCTCGGCGTCACCCAGGGGCGCCGGGGCCCGAGGGAGCAGCCCGCAACGATGCTCACCCCCAAACAACGCTTTCATCCCTCGACCAGGCCTACTCAATCTTCCACACCATTCCATGGTCCAAGCAGCTGGTCAGTTTGGGTTTCAAGTAAGTTGCTTTTCCCTTTTCTTTTCGTAATCTAATATAAATAATAGCGATTTTGGGTTCTGCGTTAAATCGAAAGTAAAGAATGAATACAACAGTATTCCAGTTTAAAATACAATCATAAAAAAAAATCGGGTCTGCCCGAAACCAAGAAATAACCTAGCCTACCGATCAAGCCTAAGGGGATATAACTCTATGCAAAGGTTTTGTAGGGAACATCTAGTTAGCAAAATAATGTCGGAACCAGATGTATTATTTACAACTAATAAGAAATCATTATGGCAACTACAAGTTTGATTTAGTATTGACAGTAAAGGCTTTGTATGTTTTTTTTCTGCGCAGATAGAGAATATGTTATTTCCTACCTGTTATTTTTAAAAAAACATAAAAACCAGCAAACAAAAAACAATTACAGTTTTAATTTTTAAATCTAATGTGTCTAGAACAGGATGTAATTAATATAAAGATACATGTTGTACATTTCATTGTAATGTTTATCTTCAGAAATCTGACCCCATTGTTGGACAATTTAGGGGTTGTTATTTTTGTTTTCATTGTAATTTTATTTTATTTTATCAATTCCGCCCCGAACTAGGGTGAAAGGAGTACATAACACCCGGGGCAGCAACTTTTTAGGGGCGGCAACTTTTTAGGGGCGGCAACTTTTTAGGGGCAGCAACTTCTTAGGGGCGGCAACTTCTTAGGGGCGGCAACTTCTTAAGGGCGGCAACTTCTTAAGGGCGGCAACTTCTTAGGGGCAGCAACGTTTTAGGGGCGGCAACTTTTTAGGGGCGGCAACTTCTTACCTTGATATATAATTTTAAAAAAAATATATAGTAGTTATTGTCTAAGTGTATTTTGTTTGAAATATATTCATTTTTAATAAACATGTAAATAAGACAACATACGGTTTTGTATCCTAAGATCAGTTGGCTGTTTAATATTATGGGATAGATATGGTCAAGGTTGTTATGCAAACTCATGAAGTGAACAGACTCATGTTTTCTTTTACCTGTTAAAATTATTTAATCCAAAAAATGTGAAATTATATCACTTCGATACGTATTTAGGGGAAAGAGGGGGGCGAGGCAAAATACTCTCTGTACCCGGGCGGAAGATAGGCAAGGCACGGCTCTGCACCCACCCCCTCCCCGTATTAAGCTGTCTGTGTTTAATATATCTGTAATGTCATCTAATAAAATATTTTTCCCCTAGGGAGTACATAATAGAGCGCAAACATACCAAATGGGTACTCAGATTATAAGTGGCGTAGCGAGCTTAACTGGCCCCTGGGGCACAATACCTTTTAGCGCCCCCTCCTCATTCGAAAACCATATACTATTATATGTAAAATATACCATTTGGCGCCACTTTGTGAGTATCGCCCGGGGGCATGATGCCTCCCCCACCTGGTCCCCTCTCACTACGCCACTGCAGTTTAGTGCACTTTATTTAAAGTTGGTCAGACAATCAATCTGTTCCGCTCGTTGTTTGTGTGAGTGTCTTTGACAAAATTGTTTTCTTTTTTTTATATTTGTGTCTAGTCTCTAATAGTACTAGTCTTATTGACAAGCAATGGTTTAAAAAGGAAACAGTAGATGTGTACTGTCAAACGATGAAATTTAAGTTTAACGAATACAATTGTTGTTTTTGTTATCCTTAGGCAATATTCTATGTTGTGTGTGTCATATAGTCTACGACAAAAAAAAAACAGTGTCTTAGTGTCGTAACTAAAGTGACATAATTTCTATCTGGTTCCTGTGTCTTCAGAACGTCTTCCCAAACTCTGGTCTCTACGGCTACCCCTCAGGCCAAGGGACCGTCTCCGGGGGTCTCTCCCCACACCATCTGCCGTCCATGCTGTCGGGCAGCGCGTTCCACCACCCGGCTGACCAGGCTCTCAAGTTGGCCCAACTCCACGGGATCAACTACGCTGAATGGCTGGCCAGGACTGGAATGTACGTGAGCAGAATGGTGGACTACACAGGAGGCTGTGAGTACCTAGGTGTGGAACATTTCTATATATATATGTAGTCCATATACCTGTCTGTCTATCTTTCTGTATATATACATATATATCAGTGTGCCTATTTACAAATAACGTTGTGAACTGTATGTAACTCTCTATCAATCTTTTTGTCCATCTCTCCTTCCATTCATTTACATGTCCATCTATGTATGATGTATTTAGGCCTACTTTATGTATCCATTATTTATATTGATTTAGCCTATTCATATTTCTGTCAAATAGATTGTAAGTCTGTCTTTATTATCCCACTATTATAATTACCACGATATAAAAAACTTAAGTTTTTGTTGTTAAAAATGTTATTTATGTGTTCAAAACAAAATAAACATGAGCAGTAAAGTTGACTACACAATAAAACTGTTGAAGAAACATCGCCTTCAAAAATAGAGAAACACTACTATTATAGTGTGCATATTACATTCGAAAAAAATGTAATGTTAAACTGTCAAACTGTTAAACTGTCAAACTGTTAAACTATCAAACTGTCAAACTGTCAAACTGTTAAACTGTCAAACTGTTAAACTGTCAAACTGTCAAACTGTCAAACTGTTAAACTGTCAAACTGTCAAACTGTTAAACTGTTAAACTGTCAAACTGTCAAACTGTTAAACTGTCAAACTGTTAAACTGTCAAACTGTTAAACTGTTAAACTGTTAAACTGTTAAACTGTTAAACTGTTAAACTGTTAAACTGTTAAACTGTTAAACTGTTAAACAACAGTTAATTTCAGTTTTTATGGTGTGTTTTTACTTTGGTCAAATTTCTTCTGTTGAACGTTATTTTTTTAATACCCTTAAACGATGTTAGCCATTTGGGGGCTTACAGACTTGGTGGTGCCCATATCTTCTCCAAAGTCAGCGGCGAATAGTTTTGGCTTTACCGGAGATTGAACCATGAACCCTTCGCATGTTCTTTGACTTACAAGAATAAAATACGCTACAAACAGTTCAACAGCCGTTTTAATGCTTACCTTAGGAAGGGGGGTGCGATCTGGAGGTGGGGGTGTGGAGGGGGGCGAATCTGACCTGTCACCCTAAAACCAGTTTACCAGGGGCGGAATTGTCTTTTTTTCTTTAATAAAAATTGAATACATGGAACGATTTCGACACGAAACTTCTGTTGTAGAGAGATGGGGTACCTGCAAATGTTCAGTCATGGCCACTGATAACATTCTCGCGAGTGATAGGACAGTGGTGTCTACATGTGTGTGTGTGAAAAGGTACCTACATGTATTGTAGGTATATAATGGAGTGTGTTTCAAAGTCCCCCCCCCCCTGGACATGTCCCCGTCCCCCTGATGCCAGCATACATCCAGGTGTGTATCAACCAGGTATCGACCGTTGGCTCACACTTGGATCTATAGTCGATATTTATCGTGAGAAGAAACAGGAAATAGTTTGAAAAAATGTGATCATTTCTGGAATGTCTATAACAAAGCCCCGCCCCGCCCCTCCCCCTCCATCCCACACCCACTTTACCCCTCTGTCCTGTGAAGATTCGTCAACAAACAAAAATCGACTTACTAGAAGAAAATAGGTTTGACAAAGGGAACTAACCCCGAGTTAATAAACATTTATTTCCACACCGGTTGAGTAAAGACGTACAGTAAGATACAGAATTATCGTACCTGAATGTCAATCAAATCCTTGAGTTCATTTATCACCACTGCACGCAATAAATTGATAACGTTTTTTTGTTGTTGTTTAAATGTATATAACAGCACTTGTTATTGAAGGTTGGATGGGGAAAAAAATTACTGACGGTTTTGAGTCCATTGGAGTGTAATAATGTAAACACTTTTATGAATGGAAGTATGTCGGTGAGGCCAACGGTCAGATACCTTTAAAACCGACAGGACAACGTAATTTCCGAGTCTTGTTCCCGTGGACCACTGAATTGATAAGTTTCATTCCAGTGGGCCACTAAATTCATAAGTTTCACTCCAGTGGACCACCAAATTCATAAGTTTCATTCCAGTAGACAATTTTAATCGATTATTGCATTTTGTATATATTATTCTGCGAACCAGCAAATTTTACTTGTAGACCACTAAATGTCCTATGACCATTGATTGTCCAGTGCTGAATTACCCTACATTCAGTTACTATAGCAACCGTTGAGATAAATGTAAACAATTTTGTTTAACAAAAAAAAAATGTTTTATACATAGCTTTAGCGGAGGGTGGGGGTGTGGAGGGTGTACTACTACAGTACTAAGTGTTAGATTTAGGAGCCAAATAGGAAATAATTTAGTTTCACCGAAGATTGTGTTGCACTGGTATGAATATATTGCAAGCCGAGAGTAGATTACATCAGCGCCAGGCCCTTTAGATATGAGGGGGCCCAATTAGGGGAAGTAGGTCCAAAAAGGATTTTAAGACTGTCTAAAGCAGCCCCTGTTTAAAATATAAGTTTAATACGGTGTTTGTTGAGCTGGGCTTCTAATATTCTCAAGGTAAAAACAGTTCCGCAGTTCTCATCCGGTGGTACCCCAAGGGGCGCGGGAAAGCTTATTCAAGGGTACGAAGAGACATATGATTTTCATTTCAAACGACCAATAATTCGAAGAACTTACGTGCTATGGGTACCGGCGGACATAGTTTCGCAACCTTTGGGGGGTACACTCGCGAAAAAAGTTTGAGAAGCGTTGAGATAGCTAGATCCAGTAATAATATGCAGGGACGGTGCAGTAGGGCGCTAGACTGTTGAATAGAACATATTTTGGATCATGATGATCCAGTGACGAACCTAGGGATTTGGGGGCCCGGGAGGGGGGGATCTTGGCCTCTTTGGGGGGCCCTTGTATTTTGACATTCGACACCATGACATGAGATAATGTACTTAATATTTAATGTAAAAAGAAATTTTCGGGGTCCCCCCCTCAAGCTGGGGCCCGAGGGTACTTTCGAATTCGGACCCCTCCTACCCCAACCTAGGTACGCCTCTGTGATGATCTTGTTTTTGTTAAAGGCTGACCAGAACAATTGTAGAAAACTGTAAAGCCTCAACAGACACTGACAATCCGAACTTAACACTGACAATCTGAACTGAACACTGACAATCCGAACTTAACACTGACAATCTGAACTGAACACTGACAATCCGAACTTAACACTGACAATCTGAACTGAACACTGACAATCTGAACTTAACACTGACAATCTGAACTTAACATTGACAATCTGAACTTAACACTGACAGTCTGAACTGAACACTGACAATCTGAACTTAACACTGACAGTCTGAACTGAACACTGACAATCTGAACTGAACACTGACAGTCTGAACTTAACATTGACAATCTGAACTTAACACTGACAGTCTGAACTTAACACTGACAATCTGAACTTAACACTGACAGTCTGAACTTAACATTGACAATCTGAACTGAACACTGACAATCTGAACTTAACATTGACAATCTGAACTGAACACTGACAATCTGAACTTAACACTGACAATCTAAACTTAACATTGACAATCTGAACTTAACACTGACAATCTGAACTTAACATTGACAATCTGAACTGAACACTGACAATCTGAACTTAACACTGACAATCTGAACTTAACACTGACAATCTGAACTTAACACTGACAATCTGAACTTAACACTGACAATCTGAACTTAACACTGACAATCTGAACTGAACAACCACTTGTGTACTGTTATATCTTTATTTATCTTTTATTTTAGTCTTTATTAATCTTCAAGTCAGACCCAGCCACTGACATATACAACATGTCAAACTGATCCCTTACACAATAACATAAGGCGACATCAAACATACACATACACACACACATGCTCAAGCGTACACACACACACACACACACACATACAGGGACTGACCACGTAAAATACCAACAGCACAATTCTCACCAACCCTCTAAGTGTCGGAACATGAAAGGTGTGGGGGTGGGGGGGTGGTGTGGGGGGTTAGGGACATTCCTCAGACCTGGACCAGTAGCCGAGGACACGGGAATGTCCCCTTTTGGCGGAGATATGTGTGTCCCTCCCCCCCCCCCTCTGTAGATAGTGGCTTCACACCTGGACTCTCACTCCACATAACAGGCACAGCTGAAGGGTTGTGGAGGGGAGGTGTCAGGCCCGGGGAGGGGGGGAGGGGGTTTACAAGGAGATATGACAGCGGGGACGCTGTTTATCACGGAATAATTGACGAATTACAAATGGTTCAAAGCTTTAGTGATATGGAAATTATGACTTGATTTGTTGAGTGATTTATTAAACGCGGTGAGATCGGAGTTTAATAAAGAGAGAGTTGATTCTTTTATCATTAACCGGATCATGTGTATAATACAAGTAGTTAATAAAAATAAATGTTGATTTGAATCATAAGTAGAAAACATTTTCCTAGTTTCATATATAACATATTCACATAAATTGAATGGGTTTTTGAACCGGTAGTAGATAGGGTTTTTTTTTTATTTATGTAGGCAATATGTTACGGCCAATGCCTGGTAGGAGGCCAGTTGCATGTGTTGGCCGTAACATATACATATCTTTGTTAAGATCCGTGTTTTAGATCAAATATAAAGAATAAAGTATATTTTAATACACCACCTTGGCAATGTATTCATCATTTCATAACGCAGAGTCGTGAACATGTTAGTATTGTAATGAACTGGGCTGATAGAATTGAGACCAGATAGTCAGGAGCCAGATAATTGATTATCTACTATTTAGATAGATAGATAGATAGATAGATAGATAGATAGATAGATAGATAGATAGATAGATAGATAGATAGATAGATAGATAGATAGATAGATAGATAGATAGATAGATAGATAGATAGATAGATAGATAGATAGATAGATAGATAGATAGATAGATAGATAGATAGATAGATAGATAGATAGATAGATAGATAGATAGATAGATAGATAGATAGATAGATAGATAGATAGATAGATAGATAGATAGATAGATAGATAGATAGATAGATAGATAGATAGATAGATAGATAGATAGAGAGAGAGATAGGCGTCTCTAGACAATTTAAGGAAATACAAACAACTTAAGAAACATTCACTTCGTTTGTATGTACATATACTATATGTGTATTTACTATATGTGTATTTACTGTATGTGTATTTACTATATGTGTATTTACTATATGTGTATTTACTGTATGTGTATTTACTATATGTGTATTTACTGTATGTGTATTTACTGTGTGTGTATTTACTGTATGTGTATTTACTGTGTGTGTATTTACTGTATGTGTATATAAAAAAAGATCTTCAACTCAAAACACTCTGGTGTCAAACAGTGTCTATGATAACATGTCAAATTAAAATATCTTGGTTTAAAAAACAAATATTTCAAAAAACCCGCGGAGTAAAATTGTGTCTTTATCACTTAATCCGGGCTCATCCCCCTCCCCTCTCTTTCATATTCATTATTCCCCCCCCCCTTCTGTACCACCACCCCACCAGCTGTTCCGTCCCCTCCCCCCACAAAAGCGCCCTCACACCCACACACACACACACACATACACACACACACACAACCAGCCCTCCCAATACCGTCAATGATGTGACAACATTACTGGAAGGGAACAGACTTAACCAGAGGCCCGACTATTGTCATGTTAATGTGATTAGTTGAACTCTCACGGCGCCCCCTCTCCACGATATTCAGGGGGGCGCCACTCTTGGAAGAATAGGAAAATGGCCATGAGAAGCTAATTTAGATCCAGATCGTTCCACTCCCTCCACCCCTACCCCCCTCTTCTCCTACACGTCATTCTTATAAATAACTTTTCATTTGGTAGTGAGGGTGTCCCTATCATGTGCACCTCCCCTGGCCCCCCACCCCACTCCGCCACACACACACACATACACACATTCTCCGTTTCAACACAATCTGTGTTGAGTGTTGATAGCATCATAATGTTAGAAGATTTACCGTAAATATTACTCCCACACACATACACTTGTAAATTGTAATGTTACGCAATATGTTTAATGTAAAAAAAAAGATAACACGTTACCGGGGACCAATACACTAATCTTTAACCAAATCTCGTTACTTACCAATATACTAATCTTTAACCAAATCTCGTTACTTACCAATACACTAAACTTTAACCAAACCTCGCTACTTACCTATACACTAATCTTTAACCAAACCTTGTTAATTACCAATACTCTAATCTTTAACCAAGTCTCGTTACTTGCCAATACACTAATCTTTAACCAAACCTCGTTACTTACCAATACACTAATCTTTAACCAAACCTCGTTACTTACCAATACACTAATCTTTAACCAAACCTCGTTACTTACCAATACACTAAACTTTAACCAAACCTTGTTAATTACCAATACTCTAATCTTTAACCAAGTCTCGTTACTTGCCAATACACTAATCTTTAACCCAACCTCGTTACTTACCAATACATTAATCTTTAACCAAACCTCGTTACTTGCCAATACACTAAACTTTAACCAAACCTTGTTAATTACCAATACTCTAAACTTTAACCAAACCTCGTTACTTACCAATACACTAATCTTTAACCAAACCTCGTTACTTACCAATACACTAAACTTTAACCAAACCTCGTTACTTACCAATACTCTAATCTTTAACCAAGTCTCGTTACTTGCCAATACACTAATCTTTAACCCAACCTCGTTACTTACCAATACATTAATCCAAAGTCAGCGGCGAATAGTTTTGGCTTTACCGGAGATTGAACCATGAACCCTTCGCATGTTCTTTGACTTACAAGAATAAAATACGCTACAAACAGTTCAACAGCCGTTTTAATGCTTACCTTAGGAAGGGGGGTGCGATCTGGAGGTGGGGGTGTGGAGGGGGGCGAATCTGACCTGTCACCCTAAAACCAGTTTACCAAACCTCGTTATTAACGTCCCGATTAGATCTTCACAAGATGCAACTAGAAAGATTGCTGACATGAGTGTCTGGAGTTCAAATCCAATGAGATTTTAGGATCTGAAGAAAATCGTAAGGTTTTACACAGATATATACACACAGACACACACACACACACAGACACACACACGCAGACACTCACACACATACCTGGCTAGTTCTGGATACTAGAAACATGTGAACTTTGCTTGACCTGTGAGGTAAACATTATTAAGACTTCTAGGAGGGTCATGTTGGTGACTCTGTCTACTGGACAACTATCAGCTATTGATACATTTGACTTTGTCTACTGGACAACTATCAGCCATTGATACATTTAACTTTGTCTACTGGACAACTATCAGCCATTGATACATTTGACTTTGTCTACTGGACAACTATCAGCCATTGATACATTTGACTTTATCTACTGGACAACTATCAGCCATTGATACATTTGACTTTGTCTACTGGACAACTATCAGCCATTAATACATTAAAAAAAATTTCATCATAACCAGGGCCGGATTTACAATTTTAGGGGGTCAAAGGCTAAGAAAAATTTGAGGCCTCATTTTGAAAAATAAAAATATTGCCAACTTTTTTCGTTTTGTTGTTGTTGTTGCTGTTGCTGTTATTGTTGTTCTTGCTGCTGCTGTTGTTGTTATTGTTGTTGTTATTGTTGTTGTTGTTGTTGTTGTGTTGTTGTTCTTGTTGTTGTTATTGTTGTTGTTGTTATTGTTGTTGTTGTTGTTGTTGTTGTGTGTGACGCTCCTTATTTGGCGGGTGCTCTATAGGCCATGAAAAAAATGTCCTGGTTCTCAATGCTCTATAAAACTATCAAATGGAGTTCAAAATCAAAACGAAATGATTCAGGGATAAAAGGGGGAAAAGAATCCTATCAAATTGAATGCTAGTATTTAAACGAAGCTAAACATTGTCTCCGCACGATGGACGGTAAAACCCCCATACCAAGTATGAGATATATACTCTCCCACGTATATTAGAGTCATCGATTATAGATCTCTCATAGCTCAGATTTGTAACGATTTCAAATCACTGAATATATCGATCAATTGCCCTAGACGCATGAGGTAAAAAAAAAATCAATGAATGAAATATCTATCAGCCACTCACTCTTCACCCCCCTCTCTCTCTCCCCACCCGCCAACATCAATCCATTTTCAAGACACAGATAGTAAATCAATGAATTAAACATCTATCAGTTTTCCAAGAAATTCCATCAAAATAATTCCAGGAACTACTTATCTTTCAATCTAAAAGCTAAACGTACACATTTTGTCATTCCAAAGTTGAGGGGGATAAAAAAAAAACTCTGAAAAGAGAAACCAATTCCATTGGCATTTCGTCTTTCCCCCCCCCCCCCCACAGTCTCTTCCCTATCCCACCCTCCACTTTCTCAGTTTCTTAAACCTACGTAATGCCAAAAGAGTGCTTGCCCTTTCTTCTTAGCGCCATCTTTTCCCTTTTCTTCAGCCATTTCCCCGGGACACGGGGGACTAATCGACGAGAAATGGTAAATTAAATTAGCAAATTGCTCTCCCTTGGAAGGAAAAATGCGCGTTTAATCTGGGGCTGATCGGGACGGCTGTTGACACCGGGGTGATGAGGGACCTGCTCGCGCAACTGCCTGGACGTCCGGAAGGGGGAGTTAATCTTGGGCAATAACCAGGGGGAGAGCAGCCAATTAGAGGGGGGTGAGCCCTTTCAAGTGCTCGTCTCTTGACGGCTAGCTAGCGACCGGCTGAATTGAATGGCAAACTGGCCCTGTTGAATGCTGAATGTTTGAAACGTCATTGCCTGGAGCTAAGAAAGAAAAATGGGAAAAAAAAATGAAATATTTATTTCTTGTCTTTCCACTTCCCTCCCTTTTTTTCTATCCGCCATTTTTAGCCCAGCGCGTCATTATTTTTTTTTCTTCATTTGTTTAAATATGTTAATTTTTTGTTATTTGTTTTTCTCTAACTCAGGACAAACACACACACACAAACACACATACAAACACACACACAAACAAACATAATCATTGAGAAGCTGATGTAATGCGCGGGAACTTCTTCACGATGTAACGCCGAGCATGAATGGTGAAATGTTTAGGGAAATTTTATTAAAGAAGATGAAGAATACTAATTTTTATACAAATGGAGGCGGCACGTAGGCAAGCCGGTTTAGGACCTATGACAGCTATAGTGCCTAAAGGCAAGTGGGTTTGTTGGACTTCCCCCCCCCTAACATTTATCATGGGATCAACAACCAGTGTTGATATATGCCAGTGGGGTTTGTTTTGGGGAACCTAAGATTTATCATAACACCACCAATCAGTGAGGTCATAAGCAAGTGGGTTAGTTTTGTCCCCCCCCTCCCCCCCCAGCCCCTAATATTCATGCGATATATGCTCCATCTAATTTAATGAAGATTGTGCGCAACTGTTGGAATGAATCTCGTGTGGGTCTGCTAAGTGAAAACTTGTGTGTGCTCGGTTTTAACGTGTGTGCGCGCTCTGCGGTAATGTGTGTGTGCGCTCTGTTGTAGTGTGTGCGCGCTCTGTGGTATTGTGTGTGCGCTCTGTGGTAATGTGTTTGCGGTCTGTGGTAATGAGTGCGCTCTATTGTAATGTGTGTGCGCTCTGTTAAAATGTGTGTGCGCTCTGTGGTAATGCGTGTGCGCTCTGTTGTAATGTGTGTGCGCTCTGTGGTAATGTGTGCGCTCTATGGTAATGTGTATGCGCTCTGTTGTAATGTTTGTGCGCTCTGTGGTAATGTGTGCGCTCTATTGCAATGTGTGTGCGCTCTGTGGTGATGAGTGTGCGCTCTGTTATATACAAATACATCAGTCTATATGTGTGTGTGAGGATAGAGACACCCCCGTCCAGTGTCTATGTCTGTGAGGAAGCGATTAAAGACACTTACGTAACGCTATGTCAATATAACACCCCCTTCCCACACATACACACACACACATTATCATCATCTGTCCCCCCCCACCCCACACCAGCTCCGTCTTGAACGATTCTGGAAGTAACCCCGTCACACACACACACACACACACACACACATCCTACCAGATCTTTTAGCTAATGAGTTCCACCAGCCCCCACCTTCCCTGTCCAGATCCTGGTGAAACCCCTCCCCCATGAGACGTCCCCCCCCCGCACAGATGAGCGAGCAACGGTCTCAGCCGTGAATTACACATAAAGTGGGGAGGAGGGGAGGAAGGGAGGAGGTTGAGACCACTCTGCACACACATCCGTGACGGTCCCCCCCTCCCCACACCCACCTCCCCCCCTCCCCCTTTTTTTTTTCCTTCACAAAACGCGAGGCTGTGATATATGAATTATGACCTCCCCCCTTGCGTCTGGCTGTCTGTCCGTACAACGTCCAACCAAACTGGCCTCTAATTTGCTCCACATCTCTTGTTTAATTTCCCAGAACGGTTTCCCCCCATTCACGGGGCGTTGACAAAACCACAAAGTATGATCCATTTTGGCTCCCGAATCATTGAATAGATTCAAATCATCCTTCACCATCGCCCGGTTTTCTTTCTTTTGTGTGTGTGTGTGTGTATGTGTGTGTGTCTCCTCTTCACTTGCCCTGATTGCAGATTTTGTTGGACAAATCTCCATTGAATCTATTAACAAAACTGATTCACCCTGATTGCACCACATTTATCCTCCCTAACACCCTTTCTCCCCCCCCCCCAACAGATTCAACGCCTTCGTGTGTTGACAAATTAATAGTTCTTAAATAAGTCAATTAGCCCTGAAAGGCGGAATAGATATTAATAAACAATTCTCGTCATCTCAGTAACACTTCATCTTGTCAATGGAAACAATAATATTACGTGAGCAGGGGTTTTTTTTTTGTTTGTTCTCTTTCTTTTACATGTTTTATTATATAATTTTAAACTATTTTGTGTGTTATTTTTAGTGGTATTTATATAAGTACTAGCTGTACCCTGCGAAACCTTTGCATAGAGTAATATCCGTTTAGGCTTGATCGGTAGGCTAGGTTATTTTCGGTTTCGGGCAGATCCGATTTTTTTTTCCATGATTGTATTTTAAACTGGAAAACTGTTGTATTCATTCTTTACTTTCGATTTAACGCAGAGCCCAAAATCGCTATTATATTATTAGATTATTTTTTCAGTTAGAAATATTTCATTACAAACGTAGACACATAAAAAAGCTGCAAATTAGCTAATCAATGATCGATAACAAATCTACACAGTCCAATTATCTCCCTTATTTCTTGGCGGGGGATAAAGATGGGTTGATCAGTGACCGTCAGTTGGGAATCAATTTGTGTCAACTCCGGAAGATTCTTTTGTACTAGTGAACAAACAAAATATATACAAGCACACACCCACACCCACACACACATACACACACACACAACACATATATGGTTATCAGTTTTATATTTATTTTTAAATGTCTGGGTGTATTATAAGAAATGTTTTTATGGAAGAATACCCAACACTGTTGACCACACAATGTGCTGGTCAGCTCACGGTCGTACTCATTGAGTATGAGTGTTTGCGTAGAAGCGCACGAATGGTCAGTTTGGGCCCCGAGTGCACAGAAATATATTAGCCCCCTAATAGAGATACTGGAAAAAAACACAATTACAGGAGTAGATTTCAGTTATGTCGGTGTATTTGTAATACATAATATGTGTGGGGTTGTGTGTGTATGTGTGTGTGGCTAACATCACTAAATTCACATGTGTCCACCCTGTGTGTGTATGTGTGGCAGAATATGAATCTGGTTAGAAGGTGTTCATTTATTACATCTGCTCACAAAGATGAGTTCTGGGGCCCATTAGATTGTTACGTATTCTGTTAATTGGGGCCCCTAACCTGCAAGTCATCCATGGCTACTGTAGTGCTCGTCACTTCAAAAACTCTCTAAACCGACTGGACACTTGAGGCCTGCAGTGAGAACAAATTAAAAAACCCTTTTTGGCCTCTCTTAGAGGTTTTTTTTTTGGCCCCTCTATCTCTCTAACTCGGGGGGGGGCTATCTTTGAGGCCCCTCCCTTGTTGGGTACATCTAAGGAAAACTCATTTTTTGTAGAAACCCCCAAATATAAAAAAAAGATTTTATAAAAATAAATATATCACCCACATACTTTTGGGCCCCCTTTTTTTGGTTTTGGCCCTTTTCTTTAATGGGATATATACATGCTCAAGCCCCTGCAATTTTTTTCTTACATAAGTAAAGTAAGGCCATTGGGTAAGGGTTATGGGTGGGGGCAGGGGGGAGGGAGAGTAAAACAAAACAACACTATATTGTTCAATAATTTTTTTATTGATTAGAATACATCGATTACTATTTTATCAGACGACCCCCCCCCCCCCGCAAACTTCCTCCCACATCAACCCAGACAACACATACAGAAAAAAAAACAAGATGAACCAAGAAACACAACTATGATGGTGAAATTAGGCCCGTTTATTCCCCCCCCCCCCTTCCCCAGGGACACAAAGCTGAGATCCAAATAATACGCTAACATACCCAATCTGGAGACACCCCCCCTCCCCCTCAGGAAACCGGCAGCGAAATCTGGGGGGTATCATGATTTGGACATGAAGAAAATGTCATTTCATTAATAGCTGCCCGTCAACTCCTTTGGTCTTCATGAAACCGTTTGAGACCATCCGCGTTCCATCCTTGAGCCGTGGATCAATTCTGACTCGTGGAGCCCGGGCGGGGGGGGAAGATAGAAAGAGGGAGAGGAGAGTAGGATGAGGAAGGGTCACGTCATCCAATGCAAACTACAGCTATCGCTATTCTTTTGTGATGAATTAACTTATTTGCTTTTGCGTCTGAGACTCCCGCGCTGTACATCGCATCAGTACCGAGGCCTTGTCGATTGAGGAGGAATTCATTCCCTCGCACTTAGCCCGGCGCGTGTTTTTCGCCAATCCATTGCGTGCCCTCGCTTCCATTTAGGGAAGCACTCGGGAAGATTTGGCTCTCGTAAATGCACATTCGATTCATATTGCCGCCTCCATTTACTTATATGTGTGTGTGTGGTGGTGGTGGTGGTGGAAAAGGAAGTGGATGAAGGGGTGGTTTTTTTTTGGGGGGGGGGGGGAGGGCGTAGGGAGGATCGCGAGCTAGGTCCGGGGGGGGGGGGGGTAGGGGAGGGGGGAGTGGCCAGCGCGCGCATCTAATCAATTACTTCTTGCCTCACAAAAGCGGAGGGTGGCAGATGAAGGACGATCACTCTTGTCATCAGAACGCGGGAAGCAATCAAGCAAAAAGCTGGAAGTTGAGCGCTGCCGAGCAAACGATCTTTCTCCATTTCTCAGAGTGTCGTCTATACTCCTTGGGTTCATCCTTTTCTTTCTCTCTATCCAACCCTTGCCTAACGTTTCGTGCCTTTCTCCCTTCATCACCACTTGCCTCCCACCACCCCCCCACCACCAGCCCTTTAACCCTTAAAAAACATCTCAACCCCGCTACACGGCGGGTTAGCGGTACCGTCCTACAGAGCCATTAGAGTGGGCGGTGGCGGTGGTGTGTGTGGGGGGGGGGGTAAATTATCGCCTTGTCGGCTAGGCCTGACTTAGTAGATAACTGGCCAGTCAAAATGTTTATGTGGATTGAGTCGTGTGTGTATATATGTATGTATGTATATATGTATGTATGTATGTATGTATGTGTGTATGTATGTATGTGTGTATGTATGTTCGTAGACATTTTTTAAGGTGAGAGCTACTAGCAGTCCATTTAATATGATAGTTATCAAAATATAGAGAAACAGACAGACAGACGGTATAACAGTATGACAGACAGACAGACAGTATAGCAGTATGACAGACAGGCAGACAGATATACAGACATGCATACACATACATTCACATACATACACACTACATACTACTTAAGAGCAGCACACACACACACACACACACACACACACACACACATTAAGACGTATGTACATTGCTACACAAACCTGATTGATCTGCCCTGGACCACTTACAGTTTGCAGATTCTTCCAGTTAAGCCTCAATCCACACTTAACACCTACCAGGTTAAACACTAAATTGCGATCTTGCAGCAGGTGCGGGTGACTTGTACACCTGGGAGAAGGTGTTCTGAAGTAGTTAAAACAATATTATCAGACGCATGAGGGGATTTAACCCTAAGACATTCCGTGCTGATTTATCTTTCCGCACTTTACTGTCCTGTTATGTTTATTGCTAAGTTTCTCTTTGAACATTAACAAGGGGAAAAAAAAGGAGAGGGATGGAGGGGGAGGGAGGGGGAAAGGGTGACAAGAGCCAATGATACAGTCTGGAAAAGCTATTGACGTTGTCATGACAACGGTGTATGGGGCGTGCTTCATGTGTTAATGTGTTAATAATGTGTTAATAATGTGTTATTAGTGTGTTAATAAGTGTTTAGCGAACACCTGTTAGCTGTTTTCATAGCAGCTCTTTTAAACATGGCAGATCAAACTATGTTCTAAACCCTGGTAGATGTAACTATGTTCTAAACCCTGGTAGATGTAACTATGTTCTAAACCCTGGTAGATGTAACTATGTTCTAAACCCTGGTAGATCTAACTATGTTCTAGACCCTGGTAGATCTAACTATGTTCTAGACACAAACAGTCAACCTTCAATAATCATTGGTTGAATTTCTCTAGGTGCGGCCCAGGCCTCGGCGATGGGGAAAACCCGACGACCCAGGACGGCCTTCACCTCCCAGCAACTACTGGAACTAGAACGTCAGTTCAAGATGAACAAATACCTGTCCAGGCCGAAACGTTTTGAAGTGGCCACGTCACTGATGTTGACCGAAACTCAGGTGAGAGGTCAATACATTACTCGGGGGGAGGGGGAGGGGTGGAGGGGAATAGGACGTCCATCGAAATATGTGACTGAATATGGCATGCAAGGAATCATTGATGAAATGTTATATTGGACAGATGACATATTGATGGCAATATGATGCCAACTTGATCGAATATGACACATAGCTGTTGGGATCTTGAGATATTTTATAGAAACTCTGTTTCTCAAAGAGTTATAGTAGACCAGTGTTTCTCAAAGAGTTATAGTAGACCAGTGTTTCTCAAAGAGTTATAGTAGACCAGTGTTTGTCAAAGAGTTATAGTAGACCAGTGTTTGTCAAAGAGTTATAGTAGACCAGTGTTTCTCAAAGAGTTTGACGGTGCAGTTAACATTGGGTAAAAAATGCACGACTAAAGCAAAAAAAACAAACAAACAAAGAAATGAGGGGAAACCATAATCGTACAAACAATAAATGCAAGTTTTTTATTGGGCATTTTTTTTTACTATGTGTACTCAGTATTACAAAAATAAAAAAGAGGGTACATAGATGTCGAAAGTTTGGGAAACACTGCAGTAGACGATCGGAGACTTGATCAACATACACTAATTAAATTCAATTCCCTGATACGAACGTCATAGATTTTTAGGAAGTTCTTTTACAATTTGTTTTTTTTCCCTCCTCCCCCCCCCCCCCCCCGTAATATTTTGGGTACCGAGTGACTATATAATTTTCATGATTTACGAAACATTCATACCCTGACCGACGAACAGCAAATTCCACTTTCTATGATATTTTAAAACATTACTTGTATGTCATACAAATGTCATACATAATATCTCATACATAATGTCATACATAATGTCATACAATAATTGTCATACCTAATATCATAATAATATCTCATACTTAATCTCATACTTAATCTCATACTTAATCTCATACTTAATCTCATACTTAATCTCATACTTAATCTCATACTTAATCTCATACTTAATCTCATACATAATCTCATGCTCATGTCGAATTCACGCGCACATGTTCTCGTATCTTCACGCAGGTGAAAATTTGGTTCCAGAACAGAAGAATGAAATGGAAGAGAAGTAAAAAGTCCAGCTCCGACTGCAAGTCTAGGGCGGACGAGTCCGGCAACCACAACAACAACAACAACAACGCCGGCTCGCACCCCGTCAACAAGACGGGAAGTGTGGCCGACGGGTCCCTGGACGCGTCTGACGACAAGGACGGGATGGACGACATCGGCAACGAAAACATCGACGTGACGGAGCTGGACTACGATGAAGAGGAAGGTCAAGACGACATGTACCGCCCGATGCCTGGACACGACCAGGAAGTGCTGCAGAATCTGCAGTTCATCAAAAACGGGGATGTATTAAACATGATAGAAGCCATGCACTGATGGGGAAAGTCTGTACATGATAGAAGCCATGCACTGATGGGGAAAGTCTGTAAATGAACATGTCGAGCCAGTTGTGGCTCTGATTCGTAGATTTTCTAAATTTGGAAATTTCGCCAAAAAAAAACACAAACAAAAAACAACAAATTCGTGTGTCGTTTAAGTTGATATTCCATTAAAGACACAATGCCACGTGACCGTCGCATTATAATGGCAAATCAAGGGAGAAAATTGGTCCGTTTGGGGGGTCATTTTCAGTGGACGGACATTGATCACTTAAGGTCATTTCCAGTTTAGAGAAGTCAACATTGGGATCCCATCCAATGAAGCAACATTGCCAATTCGGTTCTCTAACAAATTAGAGATTTGGTCAAACGGGTTTACTTCCAGTTAAATAACACGAACTATTGAAGTAAAACTATTGTCAATAACAGAGCATGTGTCTCCCCCCCCCCCCCCCCCCACGAAAGATAACACAGACAACTGGTGACAATGTAAATAAATCTCCTGATCTTCCAAATGTTAGCATATTCTTAATCCGATTGGTCAAAGATCAACTCCTTACACATCTGTGTGCATGACTGTGCATCTGTCTTTTTAAACATACGAATACATTACTGGTGTGTTTAGTTACTTGGTCGCATCTCGGTAAAGGACACATTAATCTGTAAGTTATCACAGTAAACTTGTACGTTATCACAGTAAACTTTAAGTTATCACATATAAACTCATGACAGCTCTGTGTCAAAGCCATGGATGTTTTAACCGCACCACGGAAACCACCTTTCCGGGCGAAACCCGTGTACTGGTTGGGGCCCATACAACTACCACTCAAAAGAACAAAGGGCCCATCAACACGAAGGGCCCTGTATTATCTATGGACATCTGGATCAGAACTCGGCTTAACTCAATCGATTGATTAACTCGGTGTCACAGATCTATGAAACATGTTTAATGTCAAAAGTTTGGTGATAATTCTCAGCATTAACTTTCTTTGAAGCATTTCACAGTTTATAAAATGTATACAGACAATATTCTATGAATTACTTCTGAATGATTTGTTCAGTTTAATACTGCCAACACGAAGTTCAGTTATACTCGGTACAAATCGCGCCATCCCACTGTTCATACTTGATTATTTGTTCATAATTTTGTATCATTATTTTGTTTTGTACAATTGTTTATTGCCGCACTGATATTTATTTGTACAGTACAAGTCACGTGATGAAATATATTTTAGATCCAGACCATTGTACACCATAGTACGTTTATTTTTTTCATAGATTCAAACTTCAAAACTTATGTTAATTGTATTTTTTTTAAAGTGCAGTATTTAGAGTTGAATAAAATATATAATTTTATTTTTGCAGTAATATGTCTGTTACGCTTCAATGATTCATTCCAAAGTCGAAGCCAATGTATTTCGCTTTATATGTTATTTTTTTTTATATGTTTGTTTCCTATTTTGATATACTGATGCTCTTTTTATCAGGTAAGATGCCAAAATGAATTAAAATATTCTGATAAATAAATCATCGTTTTGTTATTGTTCACTTTTACGTGTAAACATTATTGGATCCCCTACACTACAGACTCAGTAAGGGAATAAATGTAGCAGCAAATGAACCATTTTAATAACTGTTTGCTCCGCCATGTTTTATCTATTGATGTTTATGTTTTCGTTACTTTTTAATTTGTTTATTTAGATTCCTTTTGAAATAAATACATTTTAATAATATTGCTCATTTACATTCAATTTTCTAAGTAATGTGTTGGGGGGACCCACTATGGTATGCTCGGGCCCTGACGTGCTCTTAAGAAGGCCCTGTGTGTGTGTGTGTGTGTTTTGCCCCCATTTGAGGGCAATGGTGTTTGTTTACTACAAGAGCAATTCATTCACAATGAACCGAGATTTCAGAAAAATCTGCCCATGTATACATTAAACATTAATTAGCATTGTTGGGAACATCGTTAGTTGTGATGTTTATCTTGGGTTTTTTTTTTTTTTAATGTTTAGTTGTGTTTTTTTTTTTTGCCCGATTGCACGGAATCTGTTCCCGTCACGCGCACTTCTCGTCGTCCCAAAACATAAAACAAACATTCAAACTAAAGGAACAAACAAAACACGGGAGGAGACACCTGCAATGAGCGGGGGAGGAACACGTGACCTTGGAGGTAACAAGTCAACAACGGACACTTTCCAGTCAGAGATAACGAGGCTAGAACTTCCGCTTCGCAAACAGGGCGGATTAACGGGCCCCCACCTCGCCTTCTCTCTGTGGAGTAGGAGGGTCCACGCCTACGGTATTAGCAGGGCTTACACTAAATGTGTAGATAACGTTCCATCGGAGGGTGGGGCAGGGTGGGTGGGTGGGGGGGTGTCCTAGCTAAAAAAAAAGTGGGATTTGGGGGGGGTCGAATCCTTACCCTCTGTTTCTTCCCACTACCCACCCAGACCCCCCCCCCAAAGAAACATGTGTGTTGCGCCGCTTGTTGTGTAAATTAGCCGTGTCAACAGGAGACCACTGTTTGTTTTTGTGTGTTTTAATATATTTCTGGTAATGGGAGTGTGTGTGTGTGTGTGTGTGTGTGTGTGCGTTGATCATTTGAGAACCATCTGTTGTAAGCAGATATATGTGTGTAGGGGTGGGGGTGGGGTGGTCGATATTTGGTTAGGACAATTTTAGATGTGTTAATGTGTAGCGTCAATGTGTTGTTGTTTTTGTTATTATAGTTTGTTTGTTTTTTTTTTTGGAGAGCGGGGGTGTGAATGTTTTTCCCCACGTAACAGAGGCGGCTCTAACATTTACCGTTGAATGGGTGACCTAGGGCGAGTATCTAAAACGGGGCTGAAAACTTCCTGTCCGAACCACAACACTCCTATCATCCCCCCCCGGGGTCGCCCCCTTGGACATTTTTCATTGTCTTTAAATCAAATTGATGCGCATGTTATCAGTCACTGGAGGGAAGGGGGTGGGGGAGGGGACGGGCTGACCGTGAGGTAAAGCGCGCGACTTTGACCTGAGGGTATTTAAATTTTTCAGGTCATGGATGAAAATTTCACTCCGCCTGATGCCCTCAGTGGTGGTCATTGCACTAACGGCTATGGTGGGGAGGAAGAAAGGGCGCTACCAAATC
>JAGDYQ010000053.1:4575743-4578842 GCA_021962125.1 Bulinus truncatus | reverse complement strand
AGTTTGTTCTCTTTCTTTTACATGTTTTATTTTATAATTTTTTAAATATTCTGAGTGTCATTTTTAGTGGTATTAATATAAGTACTAGCTGTACCCTGCAAAACCTTTGCATAGAGTCCCCTTAGCCTTGATCGGTAGGCTAGGTTATTTTTGGTTTCGGGCAGATCCGATTTTTTCAGGACTGTGTTTTAAACTGGAATACTGTTGTATTAATTCTTTACTTTCAATTTAACGCAGAACCCAAAATCGCTTATATATTATTAGATTATTTTTCAGTTAGAAATATTTCATTACAAATGTAGACACATAAAAAAGCTGCAGTTTAGCTAATCAATGATCGATAACAAACCTACAAAGTCCAATTATCTCCTTTATTTCTTGGCCGGGATAAAGCTGCGTTGATTAGTGACCGTCACTGTCTGGGTGTATTATAAGAAATGTTTTTATCGAAGAATACCCAACACTATTGACCACACAATGTGCTGGTCAGCTCATGGTCGTACTCATTGAGTATGATTGTTTGTGTAGAAGCGTACGAATGGTAAGTTTGGGCCCTGAACGCAGAGAAATATATTAGGCCCCTAATAGAGATACTGGAAAAAACACATTTACAAGAGTACATTTCAGTTATGTCGGTGTATTTGTAATACATAATATGTGTGGGGTTCTGTGTGTATGTGTGTGTGGCTAACATCACTAAATTCACATGTGTCCACCCTGTGTGTGTATGTGTGGCGGAATATGAATCTGGTTAGAAGGTGTTCATTTATTACATCTGCTCACAAAGATGAGTTCTGGGGCCCAGTAGGTTGTTACGTATTCTGCTAATTGGGGGGTCCCTAAAACCCGCAAGTCATCCATGGCTGCTGTAGTGCTCGTTTTAAAGCCCACTGCAAATTTTTTCTTACATAAGTAAAGTAAGGCCATAGGGTTTGGGGGTGGGGGAAGGGTTATGGGTGGGGACAGGGGGAGGGGGGGAGTAAAACAAAACAACACTATATTGTTCAATAATTTTTTTTATTGATTAGAATACATCGATTACTATTTTATCAGACGAACCCCCCCCCCCCCCAAACTTCCTCCCCCATCAACCCAGACAACACATACAGAAAAAAAAACAAGATGAACCAAGAAACACAATTACGATGGTGAAATTTGGCCCGTTTATTCCCCCTCTCCCCTCCCCTTCCCCAGGGACACAAAGCTGAGATCCAAATAATACGCTAACATACCCAATCTGGAGACCCCCGCCAGGAAACCGGCAGCGAAATCTGGGGGTATCATGATTTGGACATGAAGAAAATGTCATTTCATTAATAGCTGCCCGTCAACTCCTTTGGTCTTCATGAAACCGTTTGAGACCATCCGCGTTCCATCCTCGAGCTGTGGATCAATTCTGACTCGTGGAGCCCGGGCGTGGGGGGGGGGGGAGGGAGAGAGAGAGAGAGAGAGAGGGAGAGGAGAGAAGGATGAGGAAGGGTCACGTCATCCAATACAAACTACAGCTAACGCTATTCTTTTGTGATGAATTAACTTATTTGCTTTTTGCGTCTGAGACTCCCGCGCTATACATCGCATCAGTACCGAGGCCTAGTCGATTGAGGAGGGATTCATTCCCTCGCACTTAGCCCGGGCGCGTGTTTTTCGCCAATCCATTCCGTGCCCTCGCGTCCATTTAGGGAAGCACTCGGGAAGATTTGGCTCTCGTAAATGCACATTCGATTCATATTGCCGCTCCCATTTACTTATATATGTGTGGTGGTGGTGGAAAAAGGAAGTGGATGAAGGGGTGGTTGGGGGGGGGGAGGGCGTAGGGAGGATCGCGAGCTAGGTCGGGGGGGGGTAGGAAGGGGAGGGGGAAGCGGCCAGCGCGCGCATCTAATCAATTACTTCTTGCCTCACAAAAGCGGAGGGTGGCAGATGAAAGACGATCACTCTTGTCATCAGAACACGGGAAGCAATCAAGCAAAAAGCTGGAAGTTGAGCGCTGCCGAGCAGACGATCTTTCTCCATTTCTCAGAGTGTCGTCTATACTCCTTGGGTTCATCCTTTTCTTTCTCTCTATCCAACCCTTGCCTAAAGTTTCGTGCCTTTCTCCCTTCATCACCACTGGCCCCCCCCCAACAACCCCTCCCCACCATCTGCCCTTTAACCCTTAAAAAAACAACAACATCTCAACCCGGCTACACGGCGGGTTAGCGGTACCGTCCTACAGAGACATTAGAGTGGGCGGTGGTGGTGGGGGTGAGGGTGAGGGGGGGATGTTAAATTATCGCCTTGTCCACGAGGCCTGACTTAGTTGATAACTGGCCAGTTCAAATGTTTATGTGGATTTAGTCGTGTATGTATGTATGTATGTATGTATGTATGGATGTATGTATGAATGTTAGTGTGTATGTATGTATGTATGTATGTATGTATGTATGTATGTATGTATGTATGTATGTATGGATGTTAGTGTGTATGTATGTATGTATGTATGTATGTATGTATGTATGTATGTATGTATGTATGTATGTATGTATGTATGTATGTATGTATGTATGTATGTATGGATGTATGTATGAATGTTAGTGTGTATGTATGTATGTATGTATGTATGTATGTATGTATGTATGGATGTATGTATGAATGTTAGTGTGTATGTATGTATGTATGTATGTATGTATGTATGTATGTATGTATGGATGTATGTATGAATGTTAGTGTGTATGTATGTATGTATGTATGTATGTATGTATGTATGTATGTATGGATGTATGTATGAATGTTAGTGTGTATGTATGTATGTATGTATGTATGTATGTATGTATGTATGGATGTATGTATGAATGTTAGTGTGTATGTATGTATGTATGTATGTATGTATGTATGTATGTATGTATGTATGGATGTATGTATGTATGAATGTTAGTGTGTATGTATGTATGTATGTATGTATGTATGTATGTATGTATGGATGTATGTATGAATGTTAGTGTGTATGTATGTATGTATGTATGTATGTATGTATGTATGTATGTATGTATGGATGTATGTATGAATGTTAGTGTGTATGTATGTATGTATGTATGTATGTATGTATGTATGTATGGATGT